>SZWC01002656.1:79551-91176 GCA_023375785.1 Penium margaritaceum
TGTGTTTCTGACCACTGTGTTTCTGACCACTGGTTTCTGACCACTGTGTTTATGACTAGTGTGTTTCTGACCAGTGTATTTCTGACCACTGTGTTTCTGGCCAGTGTGTTTCCGACTAGTGTGTTTCTGACCAGTATGTTTCTGACCACTGTGTTTCTGACCACTGTGTTTCTGACCACTGTGTTTCTGACCCTGTGTTTCTGAACACTGTGTTTCTGACCACTATGTTTCTTACCAGATTGTTTCTGACCAATGTGTTTCTGACCAGTGTGTTTCTGACCACTGTGTTTCTAAGCACTGTATTTCTTATCACTGTGTTTCTGACCACTGTCCGTCTGACCACTGTGTTTCTGACCACTGTGTTTCTGACCGGTGTGTTTCTGACCAGTGTGTTTCTCACCAGTGTGTTTCTGGCCACTGTGTTTCTGACCGGTGTGTTTCTGGCACTGTGGTTCTTACCAGTGTGTTTCTGACCACTGTGTTTCCGACCACCGTTTTTCTCACCACCGTGTTTCTGACCATTGTGTTTATGACCACCGTGTTTCTGACCAGTGTGTTTCTGACCAGTGTACTTCTGACCACCGTGTCTCTGACCAGTGTGTTCCTGACTAGTATGTTTCTGACCACTGTGCTTCTGACCAGTGTTTTTCTGACCACCGTGTTTCTGACCAGTGTGTCTCTTACCAGCGTGTTCCTGACCAGTGTGTTTCTGACCACTGTGTTTCTGACCACTGGTTTCTGACCACTGTGTTTATGACTAGTGTGTTTCTGACCAGTGTATTTCTGAGCACTGTGTTTCTGGCCAGTGTGTTTCCGACTAGTGTGTTTCTGACCAGTATGTTTCTGACCACTGTGTTTCTGACCACGGTGCTTCTGACCACTGTGTCTCTGATCACTGTGTTTCTAACCTGTGTGTTTCTGGCCACTGTATTTCTGATCACTGTGTTTCTAACCTGTGTGTTTCTGGCCACTGTATTTCTGATCACTGTGTTTCTAACCTGTGTGTTTCTGGCCACTGTATTTCTGATCACTGTGTTTCTAACCTGTGTGTTTCTGGCCACTGTATTTCTGATCACTGTGTTTCTAACCTGTGTGTTTCTGGCCACTGTATTTCTGATCACTGTGTTTCTAACCTGTGTGTTTCTGGCCACTGTATTTCTGATCACTGTGTTTCTAACCTGTGTGTTTCTGGCCACTGTATTTCTGATCACTGTGTTTCTAACCTGTGTGTTTCTGGCCACTGTATTTCTGATCACTGTGTTTCTAACCTGTGTGTTTCTGGCCACTGTATTTCTGATCACTGTGTTTCTAACCTGTGTGTTTCTGGCCACTGTATTTCTGATCACTGTGTTTCTAACCTGTGTGTTTCTGGCCACTGTATTTCTGATCACTGTGTTTCTAACCTGTGTGTTTCTGGCCACTGTATTTCTGATCACTGTGTTTCTAACCTGTGTGTTTCTGGCCACTGTATTTCTGATCACTGTGTTTCTAACCTGTGTGTTTCTGGCCACTGTATTTCTGATCACTGTGTTTCTAACCTGTGTGTTTCTGGCCACTGTATTTCTGATCACTGTGTTTCTAACCTGTGTGTTTCTGGCCACTGTATTTCTGATCACTGTGTTTCTAACCTGTGTGTTTCTGGCCACTGTATTTCTGATCACTGTGTTTCTAACCTGTGTGTTTCTGGCCACTGTATTTCTGATCACTGTGTTTCTAACCTGTGTGTTTCTGGCCACTGTATTTCTGATCACTGTGTTTCTAACCTGTGTGTTTCTGGCCACTGTATTTCTGATCACTGTGTTTCTAACCTGTGTGTTTCTGGCCACTGTATTTCTGATCACTGTGTTTCTAACCTGTGTGTTTCTGGCCACTGTATTTCTGATCACTGTGTTTCTAACCTGTGTGTTTCTGGCCACTGTATTTCTGATCACTGTGTTTCTAACCTGTGTGTTTCTGGCCACTGTATTTCTGATCACTGTGTTTCTAACCTGTGTGTTTCTGGCCACTGTATTTCTGATCACTGTGTTTCTAACCTGTGTGTTTCTGGCCACTGTATTTCTGATCACTGTGTTTCTAACCTGTGTGTTTCTGGCCACTGTATTTCTGATCACTGTGTTTCTAACCTGTGTGTTTCTGGCCACTGTATTTCTGATCACTGTGTTTCTAACCTGTGTGTTTCTGGCCACTGTATTTCTGATCACTGTGTTTCTAACCTGTGTGTTTCTGGCCACTGTATTTCTGATCACTGTGTTTCTAACCTGTGTGTTTCTGGCCACTGTATTTCTGATCACTGTGTTTCTAACCTGTGTGTTTCTGGCCACTGTATTTCTGATCACTGTGTTTCTAACCTGTGTGTTTCTGGCCACTGTATTTCTGATCACTGTGTTTCTAACCTGTGTGTTTCTGGCCACTGTATTTCTGATCACTGTGTTTCTAACCTGTGTGTTTCTGGCCACTGTATTTCTGATCACTGTGTTTCTAACCTGTGTGTTTCTGGCCACTGTATTTCTGATCACTGTGTTTCTAACCTGTGTGTTTCTGGCCACTGTATTTCTGATCACTGTGTTTCTAACCTGTGTGTTTCTGGCCACTGTATTTCTGATCACTGTGTTTCTAACCTGTGTGTTTCTGGCCACTGTATTTCTGATCACTGTGTTTCTAACCTGTGTGTTTCTGGCCACTGTATTTCTGATCACTGTGTTTCTAACCTGTGTGTTTCTGGCCACTGTATTTCTGATCACTGTGTTTCTAACCTGTGTGTTTCTGGCCACTGTATTTCTGATCACTGTGTTTCTAACCTGTGTGTTTCTGGCCACTGTATTTCTGATCACTGTGTTTCTAACCTGTGTGTTTCTGGCCACTGTATTTCTGATCACTGTGTTTCTAACCTGTGTGTTTCTGGCCACTGTATTTCTGATCACTGTGTTTCTAACCTGTGTGTTTCTGGCCACTGTATTTCTGATCACTGTGTTTCTAACCTGTGTGTTTCTGGCCACTGTATTTCTGATCACTGTGTTTCTAACCTGTGTGTTTCTGGCCACTGTATTTCTGATCACTGTGTTTCTAACCTGTGTGTTTCTGGCCACTGTATTTCTGATCACTGTGTTTCTAACCTGTGTGTTTCTGGCCACTGTATTTCTGATCACTGTGTTTCTAACCTGTGTGTTTCTGGCCACTGTATTTCTGATCACTGTGTTTCTAACCTGTGTGTTTCTGGCCACTGTATTTCTGATCACTGTGTTTCTAACCTGTGTGTTTCTGGCCACTGTATTTCTGATCACTGTGTTTCTAACCTGTGTGTTTCTGGCCACTGTATTTCTGATCACTGTGTTTCTAACCTGTGTGTTTCTGGCCACTGTATTTCTGATCACTGTGTTTCTAACCTGTGTGTTTCTGGCCACTGTATTTCTGATCACTGTGTTTCTAACCTGTGTGTTTCTGGCCACTGTATTTCTGATCACTGTGTTTCTAACCTGTGTGTTTCTGGCCACTGTATTTCTGATCACTGTGTTTCTAACCTGTGTGTTTCTGGCCACTGTATTTCTGATCACTGTGTTTCTAACCTGTGTGTTTCTGGCCACTGTATTTCTGATCACTGTGTTTCTAACCTGTGTGTTTCTGGCCACTGTATTTCTGATCACTGTGTTTCTAACCTGTGTGTTTCTGGCCACTGTATTTCTGATCACTGTGTTTCTAACCTGTGTGTTTCTGGCCACTGTATTTCTGATCACTGTGTTTCTAACCTGTGTGTTTCTGGCCACTGTATTTCTGATCACTGTGTTTCTAACCTGTGTGTTTCTGGCCACTGTATTTCTGATCACTGTGTTTCTAACCTGTGTGTTTCTGGCCACTGTATTTCTGATCACTGTGTTTCTAACCTGTGTGTTTCTGGCCACTGTATTTCTGATCACTGTGTTTCTAACCTGTGTGTTTCTGGCCACTGTATTTCTGATCACTGTGTTTCTAACCTGTGTGTTTCTGGCCACTGTATTTCTGATCACTGTGTTTCTAACCTGTGTGTTTCTGGCCACTGTATTTCTGATCACTGTGTTTCTAACCTGTGTGTTTCTGGCCACTGTATTTCTGATCACTGTGTTTCTAACCTGTGTGTTTCTGGCCACTGTATTTCTGATCACTGTGTTTCTAACCTGTGTGTTTCTGGCCACTGTATTTCTGATCACTGTGTTTCTAACCTGTGTGTTTCTGGCCACTGTATTTCTGATCACTGTGTTTCTAACCTGTGTGTTTCTGGCCACTGTATTTCTGATCACTGTGTTTCTAACCTGTGTGTTTCTGGCCACTGTATTTCTGATCACTGTGTTTCTAACCTGTGTGTTTCTGGCCACTGTATTTCTGATCACTGTGTTTCTAACCTGTGTGTTTCTGGCCACTGTATTTCTGATCACTGTGTTTCTAACCTGTGTGTTTCTGGCCACTGTATTTCTGATCACTGTGTTTCTAACCTGTGTGTTTCTGGCCACTGTATTTCTGATCACTGTGTTTCTAACCTGTGTGTTTCTGGCCACTGTATTTCTGATCACTGTGTTTCTAACCTGTGTGTTTCTGGCCACTGTATTTCTGATCACTGTGTTTCTAACCTGTGTGTTTCTGGCCACTGTATTTCTGATCACTGTGTTTCTAACCTGTGTGTTTCTGGCCACTGTATTTCTGATCACTGTGTTTCTAACCTGTGTGTTTCTGGCCACTGTATTTCTGATCACTGTGTTTCTAACCTGTGTGTTTCTGGCCACTGTATTTCTGATCACTGTGTTTCTAACCTGTGTGTTTCTGGCCACTGTATTTCTGATCACTGTGTTTCTAACCTGTGTGTTTCTGGCCACTGTATTTCTGATCACTGTGTTTCTAACCTGTGTGTTTCTGGCCACTGTATTTCTGATCACTGTGTTTCTAACCTGTGTGTTTCTGGCCACTGTATTTCTGATCACTGTGTTTCTAACCTGTGTGTTTCTGGCCACTGTATTTCTGATCACTGTGTTTCTAACCTGTGTGTTTCTGGCCACTGTATTTCTGATCACTGTGTTTCTAACCTGTGTGTTTCTGGCCACTGTATTTCTGATCACTGTGTTTCTAACCTGTGTGTTTCTGGCCACTGTATTTCTGATCACTGTGTTTCTAACCTGTGTGTTTCTGGCCACTGTATTTCTGATCACTGTGTTTCTAACCTGTGTGTTTCTGGCCACTGTATTTCTGATCACTGTGTTTCTAACCTGTGTGTTTCTGGCCACTGTATTTCTGATCACTGTGTTTCTAACCTGTGTGTTTCTGGCCACTGTATTTCTGATCACTGTGTTTCTAACCTGTGTGTTTCTGGCCACTGTATTTCTGATCACTGTGTTTCTAACCTGTGTGTTTCTGGCCACTGTATTTCTGATCACTGTGTTTCTAACCTGTGTGTTTCTGGCCACTGTATTTCTGATCACTGTGTTTCTAACCTGTGTGTTTCTGGCCACTGTATTTCTGATCACTGTGTTTCTAACCTGTGTGTTTCTGGCCACTGTATTTCTGATCACTGTGTTTCTAACCTGTGTGTTTCTGGCCACTGTATTTCTGATCACTGTGTTTCTAACCTGTGTGTTTCTGGCCACTGTATTTCTGATCACTGTGTTTCTAACCTGTGTGTTTCTGGCCACTGTATTTCTGATCACTGTGTTTCTAACCTGTGTGTTTCTGGCCACTGTATTTCTGATCACTGTGTTTCTAACCTGTGTGTTTCTGGCCACTGTATTTCTGATCACTGTGTTTCTAACCTGTGTGTTTCTGACCACTGTGGTTCTGACCATGGTGTTTATGACCACTCTGTTTATGACCACTGTGTTTTATACCACTGTGTTTCTAACCATTTTGTTTCTGACCACTGTGTTCCTGACCACTGTGTTTCTGACCACTGTGCTTCTGACCACGGTGTTTCTGACCAGTGTGTTTCTGACCAGTGTGTTTCTGACCACTGTGTTTCTGACAAGTGTGTTCTGACTAGTGTGTTTCTGACCATTGTATTTCTGACCACTGTGTGTCTGACCACAGTGTTCTGATCACTCTGTTTATGACCACTGTGTTTCTGACCAGTGTGTTTCTTATCAGTGTGTTTCTGACCATTGTGTTTCTGACCAGTGTGTTTCTAACCACTGTGTGTCTGACCACTGTGTTTGGACCACTGTGTTTCTAACCACTGTGTTTCTGACGAGTGTGTTTCTGACGACTGTGTTTTTTACCACTGTGTTTCTGACGAGTGTGTTCCTAACTATTTTGCTTATGACCACCGTGTTTCTGACCACCGAGTTTCTGACCACTATGTTTCTGACCACTGTTCTTTTGACCAGTGTGTATCTGACCACTGTGTTTCCGACCAGTGTGTTTTTCCGCACTATGTTTCTGACCAATGTGTTTATTACCATTCTGTTTCTGACCACTGTAATGCTGACCACTGTGCCTCTGACTAGTGTGTTTATGACCACTGTGTTTCTGTCTACTGTGTTTATGACCACTGTGTCTGCCCAGTGTGTGTCTGACCACTGTGTTTCTGCCCAGTGTGTTTCTCACCACTGTGTTTCTTACCCCGTGTTTATGACCACTGTGTCTCTGACCAGTGTGTTCCTGACCACAGTGTTTCTGACTACTATGTTCCTGACCATAGTGTTTCTGACCAATGTGTTTCTGACCACTGTGTTTCTGACCAGTTTGTTTCTGACCAATGTGATTCTGACCACTTTGTTTCTGACCACTATGTTTCTGACCACACTGTTTCTGACCAGTGTGTTTCTGACCACAGTGTTTCTGGCCAGTGTGTTTCTGACCAGTTTGTTTCTGACCAATGTGATTCTGACCACTTTGTTTCTGACCACTATGTTTCTGACCACACTGTTTCTGACCAGTGTGTTTCTGACCACAGTGTTTCTGGCCAGTGTGTTTCTGACAAGTGTGTTTCTGACCATTGTGTTTCTGACCAGTGTGTTTGCGACCACTGTGTTTCTGACCACTGTGTGTCTGACAACTGTGTTTCTGACCACTGTGGTTTTGACCAGTGTGTACCTGACCACTGTGTTTCTGACCATTGTGTTTCTGACCAGTGTGTTTGCGACCACTGTGTTTCTGACCACTGTGTGTCTGACAACTGTGTTTCTGACCACTGTGGTTTTGACCAGTGTGTACCTGACCACTGTGTTTCTGACCACTGTGTTTCCGACCAGTGTGTTTCTGACCACTGTGTTTCTAACCACTGTGTTTCAGACCAGTGTGTTTTTGACCACTGTAATGCTGACCACTATGCCTCTGACCAGTGTGTTTCTGACCACTGTGTTTTGGACCACTGTGTTTCTGACCACCGTGTTTCTGACGAGTGTCTGCATGCCCAATGTGTTTATGACCACTGTGTTTCTGACCATTGTGTTTCTGACCACTGTATTTCTGACCACTGTGTTTCTGACCAGTGGGTTTCTGACCACTGTGTTTCTGACCAGTGTGTTTCTGACCAGTGTGTTCCTGACTAGTGTGTTTCTGACCACTGTGTTTCTGACCAGTGTGTTTATGACCACTGTGTGTCTGGCCCCTGTATTACTGACCATAGTGTTTCGGTCCAGTGTGTTTCTGACAAGTGTGTTTCTGACCAGTGTGTTCCTGCCCAGTGTGTTTATGCCCACTGTGTTTCTGACCAGTGTGTTCCTGCCCAGTGTGTTTATGCCCACTGTGTTTCTGACCAGTGTGTTCCTGCCCAGTGTGTTTATGCCCACTGTGTTTCTGACCAGTGTGTTCCTGCCCAGTGTGTTTATGCCCACTGTGTTTCTGACCAGTGTGTTCCTGCCCAGTGTGTTTATGCCCACTGTGTTTCTGACCAGTGTGTTCCTGCCCAGTGTGTTTATGCCCACTGTGTTTCTGACCAGTGTGTTCCTGCCCAGTGTGTTTATGCCCACTGTGTTTCTGACCAGTGTGTTCCTGCCCAGTGTGTTTATGCCCACTGTGTTTCTGACCAGTGTGTTCCTGCCCAGTGTGTTTATGCCCACTGTGTTTCTGACCAGTGTGTTCCTGCCCAGTGTGTTTATGCCCACTGTGTTTCTGACCAGTGTGTTCCTGCCCAGTGTGTTTATGCCCACTGTGTTTCTGACCAGTGTGTTCCTGCCCAGTGTGTTTATGCCCACTGTGTTTCTGACCAGTGTGTTCCTGCCCAGTGTGTTTATGCCCACTGTGTTTCTGACCAGTGTGTTCCTGCCCAGTGTGTTTATGCCCACTGTGTTTCTGACCAGTGTGTTCCTGCCCAGTGTGTTTATGCCCACTGTGTTTCTGACCAGTGTGTTCCTGCCCAGTGTGTTTATGCCCACTGTGTTTCTGACCAGTGTGTTCCTGCCCAGTGTGTTTATGCCCACTGTGTTTCTGACCAGTGTGTTCCTGCCCAGTGTGTTTATGCCCACTGTGTTTCTGACCAGTGTGTTCCTGCCCAGTGTGTTTATGCCCACTGTGTTTCTGACCAGTGTGTTCCTGCCCAGTGTGTTTATGCCCACTGTGTTTCTGACCAGTGTGTTCCTGCCCAGTGTGTTTATGCCCACTGTGTTTCTGACCAGTGTGTTCCTGCCCAGTGTGTTTATGCCCACTGTGTTTCTGACCAGTGTGTTCCTGCCCAGTGTGTTTATGCCCACTGTGTTTCTGACCAGTGTGTTCCTGCCCAGTGTGTTTATGCCCACTGTGTTTCTGACCAGTGTGTTCCTGCCCAGTGTGTTTATGCCCACTGTGTTTCTGACCAGTGTGTTCCTGCCCAGTGTGTTTATGCCCACTGTGTTTCTGACCAGTGTGTTCCTGCCCAGTGTGTTTATGCCCACTGTGTTTCTGACCAGTGTGTTCCTGCCCAGTGTGTTTATGCCCACTGTGTTTCTGACCAGTGTGTTCCTGCCCAGTGTGTTTATGCCCACTGTGTTTCTGACCAGTGTGTTCCTGCCCAGTGTGTTTATGCCCACTGTGTTTCTGACCAGTGTGTTCCTGCCCAGTGTGTTTATGCCCACTGTGTTTCTGACCAGTGTGTTCCTGCCCAGTGTGTTTATGCCCACTGTGTTTCTGACCAGTGTGTTCCTGCCCAGTGTGTTTATGCCCACTGTGTTTCTGACCAGTGTGTTCCTGCCCAGTGTGTTTATGCCCACTGTGTTTCTGACCAGTGTGTTCCTGCCCAGTGTGTTTATGCCCACTGTGTTTCTGACCAGTGTGTTCCTGACTAGTGTGTTTCTGACCACTGTGTTTCTGACCATTGTGCTCTGACCACTGTGTTTCTGACCACTGTGTTTCTGACCATTGTGTGTCTGACCACCGTGTTCCTGACCACTGTGTTTCTTACCACTGTGTTTCTGACCACTGTGTTTCTGACCACAGTGTTTCTGACCCCTGTGTTTCTGACCACTGTGTGTCTGACCCCTGTGTTTCTGACCAGTGAGTTTCTGACCAGTGTGTTTCTGACCACTGTGGTTCTGACCAGTGTGTACCTAACCATTGTGTTTCTGACCAGTGTGATCCTGACCACAGTGTTTCTGACCCCTGTGTTTCTGACCAGTGTGGTTGTGACCAGCGTGTTTCTGACTATTGTGTTTCTGAACTATGTGTTTCTCACCACTGTGATTCGCACCAGTGTGTTTCTGACCACTGTGTTTCTGACAAGTGTGTTTCTGACCACTGTGTTCCTGGCCACCGTGTTTCTGACCACTGTGTTTCTGACCTCTGCGTTTCAGACCACTATGTTTCTGACCATCGTCTCTCTGACACTGTGTTTCTGACCACTGTGTTTCTGACCACTATGTTTCTTACCAGTGTGTTTCTGACCAGTGTGTTTCTGACCAGTGTGTTTCATACCACTTTGTTTCTGACCACTGTAATTTTGACCACTGTATTTCTGACCACTGTCTTTCTGACCACTGTATTCCTGACCACTGTGTTTCTGACCACTATGTTTCTGACCAGTGTGTTTCTCACCAGTGTGTTTCTGACCACTGTGGTTCTGACCACTATGTGTGTGACCACTATACTTCTGTCCACTGTGTTTCTGACCAGTGTGTTTCTGGCCACTGTGGTTCTGACCAGTGTGTTTCTGACCAGTGTAATCCTGACCACAGTGTTTCTGACCACTGGGTTTATGACCACCGTGTTTCTGACCAGGGTGTTACTGCACACAGTGTTTCTGACCACTGTGTTTCGGACCAGTGTGTTTCTGGCCACTGTGTTTCTGGCCACTGTATTTCTGACCAGTGTGTTTCTGGCCAGTGTCTTTCTGACCAGGGTGTTTCTGACCACTAGGTTTCTGCCCACCGAGTTTCTGACCAGTGTGTTTCTGACCACTGCGTTTCTGACCAGTGTGTTTCTGACCATTGTGTTTCTGAACTCTTTGTTTCTGACCACTGTGTTTCTCAGCAGTGTGTTTCTGACCAGTGTGTTTCTGACCAGTGTGTTTCTGACCACTGTGTTTCTGGTCAGCGTGTTTCGGACCACTGTGTTTCTGGCCACCGTGTTTCTGACCACTGTGCTTCTGACCACTGTGTTCCCACTCACTGTGTTTCTGACCACTGTGTTTCTGACCCTGTGTTTCTGACCACTGTGTTTCTGACCACTATGTTTCTGACCAGTGTGTTTCTCACCAGTGTGTTTCTGACCAGTGTGTTTCAGACCACTGTGTTTCTAACCAGTGTGTTTCTGACCACTGTGTTTCTCACCAGTGTGATTATGGCCACTTTGTTTCTGACCAGTGTTTTTCTGACCACTGTGTTTCTGACCACTGTGTTTCTGACCAGTGTGTTTATGAGCACTGTGTTTCTGACAGGTATGTTTCTGGCCACTGTGGTTCTGACCAGTATGTTTCTAACCACTGTGTTTCTGATCACTGTGTTTCTGACCAGTGTGTTTCTGACCAATGTGTTTCTCACCAGTGTGTTTCTGAACATTGGGATTATGACCACCGTGTTTCTGACCAGTGTGTTACTGAACACTGTGTTTCCGACCACTGTGTTTCTGACCAGTGTGTTTCCGACCAGTGTGTTTCTGAACATTGGGATTATGACCACCGTGTTTCTGACCAGTGTGTTACTGAACACTGTGTTTCCGACCACTGTGTTTCTGACCAGTGTGTTTCCGACCAGTGTGTTTCTGACCACTGTGTTTCTGACCACTGGTTGCTGACCACTGTGTTTATGACCAGTGTGTTTGTGACCAGTGTGTTTCCGACCACTGTGTTTCTGGCCAATGTGTGTCTGACCAGTGTGTTTCTGACCGGTGTGTTTCTGACCACCGTGTTTCTGACGACTGTAATTATGACCAGTGTGTTTATGACAAGTGTGTTTCAGACCACTGAGTTTCTGACAACTATGTTTTTGACCACCATGTTTCTGAGCACTGTGTTTATGGCCAGTGTGCCTCTGACCACTGTGTTTCTGACCACTGTGTTTCGTAACAGTGTGCGTATGACCTGTGTGTTTCTGACCACTGTGTTGATGACAACTGTGTTTCTAACCAGTGTTTTTCTGACCACTGTGTTTCTGACCAGTGTGTTTCTGACCAGTGTGTTTCTGACCAGTGTGTTTCTGACCACTGTGTTCCTGACCACTGTGTTTCTGACCACTGTGTTTCTGACCACTGTGTTTCTGACCA
>SZWC01002656.1:108225-123211 GCA_023375785.1 Penium margaritaceum
AATGGTTTGTGAATACTAGTTATCTACTAGCAAGTACAAATACCTTCAATATGTAGTGGCACAATGTGACTTCAATGCACAGTGACCAACCCAAGTATGCATATGTCACTAACCATGACAAAATAATTTCACTCCATGTGGTCAACGTTGAAAACGCATAACACGAGTCACAAATGGTCAAAGGGGAAAACAATGGGTTGGGAACACTAGTTATCAACTAGGAAGTACAAAGACCTTCAACAAGCATTGGCACGGTATGGTTAGCGTGCACACTGACCAACCAAAGGATGCATACGTCACTGACTACGACCGAATAATTCCACTATGTTTGGTCAACATTGACAATTCATAACACGAGTCACAAATGGTCATAGGGAGAGACAGTGGTTTGGGAAGCCTATGTATTGACTAGAAAGGACAACGAACTTCAATGCGTAGTGGCACGGTGTGGCTAATATGGACACCAAACAACCAAACTAGGCATATGTCACTGATCATGACCACAGAAATTCAATATGGGTGGTCAACGTTGACCAACCAAAACACGACTCACAAACGGTCAGGACAGGAAACAATGCTATAGGAATATCAGTTCCCAACTACCAAGTACAACGACCTTCAGTCAGTAGTAGCACGGTGTGGCTACCATGCACAATGATCGACCAAAGTGGGCATATGTACAGCCTTTGACCACAGAAATCCGCTGTGTGTGGTCAACGCTGACAACCCATAATAGGAGTCACAAATGATTACAAGGGAAACAATGGTTTGGGAACATCAAGTATCACATAGCAAGCATAGGGGGCTTCAATACGTTGTGGCATAGTGTGGAGACCATGCACGATGACCAACCGAACAAGGCATATGTCAATGACCATGACCAAATAATGTCACTGAGTGTGGTAAACTTTGACAATGCACAACACGAGTCACAAATGGTCTGAGTGGAAGGTCATGGTTTGTGAATACTAGTTATCTACTAGCAAGTACAAATACCTTCAATATGTATAGGCACAATGTGGCTTCAACGCACATTGACCGACCAAAGTATGCACATGTCACTAACCATGACGAACAAATTTCACTTTATGTGGTCAACATTGACAACTCATAACACGAGTCACAAATGGTCTGAGGGAGAAACAATGGTTTGGTAAGCCTGTGTATTGGCTAGAAAGGACAACGAACTTCAATACGTAGTCGCACGTTCTGGCTAATGTGCACACTAAACAACCAAACTAGGCACATGTCACTGATCATGACCAGAGAATTTCAATATGGGTTGTCAATATTGACCAACCATAACACGATTCACAAACGGTCAGGAGATGAAACAATGCTATGAGAATATCGGTTCTCAAGTACCAAGTAGAACAACCTTCAGTCAGTAGTAGCACAGTGTGGCTACCATGCACAATGACCGACCAAAGTAGGCATATGTACTACCTTTGACAAAATAAATCCGCTCTGTGTGGTCAACATTGACAACTCATAATACGAGTCACAAATGTTCAGAGGGGGAAACAATGGTTTGGGAACATCAAGTATCACATTGCAAGCACAAGGGGTTTCAATACATTGTGGCACGGTGTGGAGACCATGCACGATGACCAACCAAAGTAGGCATATGTCACTGACCATGACCAAATAATGTAACCAAGTGTGGTAAACTTTGACAACTCACAACACGAGTCACAAATGGTCATGCTGGAAGGTAATGGTTTTTGAATACTATTTTTCTACTAGCAAGTACAAATACCTTCAATATGTAGTGACACAATGTGGCTTCAACGCACAGTGACCAACCAACGTATACATATGTCACTAACCATGACGAACAAATTTCACTTAATGTGGTCAACGTTGAAAACGCATAACACGAGTCACAAATGATCAGAGGGGAAAACAATGGACTGGGAAGCATATGTAATGGCTAGAAAGTACAAAGAACTTCAATACGTAGTGGCACGGTGTGGCTAATATGCACACCAAACAATCAAACTATGCATATGTCCCTGATCAGTCCAGATAATTTCAATATGGGTGGTCAACGTTGACCAACCATAACACGAGTCACAAACGGTGAGGAGATGAAACAATGCTATGAGAATATTCGTTCTGGACTACCAAGTACAACGACCTTCAGTCAGTAGTTGCGCGGTGTGGCTACCATGCACAATGACCGACCAAAGTAGGCATATGTACTGCCGTTGACCAAAGAAATCCGCTGTGTGTGGTCCACGTTGACAACTCATAACACAAGTCACAAATGGTCAGAGGGGGAGGAACAATGCTTTGGGAACACTGCAAATCACATAGCAAGCACAAGGGGTTTCAATACATTGTGGCACGGTGTGGAGACCATGCACGGTGACCAACCAGTGTACACATATGTAAGTGACCATGACCAAATAATGTCACTAAGTGTGGTCAACTTTGACAAATCACAACATGAGTCACAAATGGTCAGGGTGGAAGGTAATGGTTTGTGAATACTAGTTATCTACTAGCAAGTACAAATACATTCAATATGCAATGGCACAATGTGGCTTCAATGCACAGTGACCAACCAAAGTATGCACATGTCACTGACCACGACGAAAGAATNATCCGCTGTGTGTGGTCCACGTTGACAACTCATAACACAAGTCACAAATGGTCAAAGGGGGGGGAACAATGCTTTGGGAACACTGCAAATCACATAGCAAGCACAAGGGGTTTCAATACATTGTGGCACGGTGTGGAGACCATGCACGGTGACCAACCAGTGTACACATATGTAAGTGACCATGACCAAATAATGTCACTAAGTGTGGTCAACTTTGACAAATCACAACATGAGTCACAAATGGTCAGGGTGGAAGGTAATGGTTTGTGAGTACTAGTTATCTACTAGCAAGTACAAATACCTTCAATATGCAGTGGCACAATGTGGCTTCAATGCACAGTGACCAACCAAAGTATGCACATGTCACTGACCACGACGAAAGAATTTCACTTCATGTGGTCAACGTTAAAAACGCATAACACGAGCCACAAATGCTCAAAGGGGAAAACAATGGGTTGGGAACACTAGTTATCAACTAGGAAGTACAAAGACCTACAACAAGCAGTGGCACGGTATGGCTAGCGTGCACATTGACCAACCAAAGGATGCATGCGTCACTGACTACGACGGAGTAAATCCACTGTGTGTGGTCAACATTGAAAACTCATAACACGAGTCACAAATGTTCAAAGGGAGAGACAATGGTTTGGGGAGCCCATGTATTGAGTATAAAGGACAAAGAACTTCAATACGTAGTGGCACGGCGTGGCTAATATGCACACCAAACAACCAAACTAGGCATATGTCACTGATCATGATCACATAATTTCAATATGGGTGGTCAACATTGACCAACCATAACACGAGCCACAGACGGTCAGGAGAGGAAACAATGCTATGGGAATATCGGTTCTCAACTACCAAGCACAACAACCTTCAGTCAGTAGTAGCACGTTATGGCTACCATGCACAACGACCGACCAAAGTAGGCATGTGTACTGCCTTTGACCAAATAAATCCGTTGTGTGTGGTCAATGTTGACATTTCATAATACGAGTCACAAATGGTCAGAGGGGGAAACAATCGTTTGAGAATACTTGGTATTGACTAGCAAGTACAAAAACCTTCGATAAGTGGTGGCACGGTATGGATACCATGCACAATGACCAACCAAATAATTTTTGTTTCATTGAATACCATAAGAAGAGTTTCACTGTGTCTTGTCAACTTTCCTTCTTACGGCTGGTCAATTGCAGCAATGGTTGAGAGGTTATTCAAGCTCGGAGTTGCAAATCTAGAAACTTAGTCTGCATCAATTGTTTATGAACAAACNCCAACCATAACACGAGCCACAGACGGTCAGGAGAGGAAACAATGCTATGGGAATATCGGTTCTCAACTACCAAGCACAACAACCTTCAGTCAGTAGTAGCACGTTATGGCTACCATGCACAACGACCGACCAAAGTAGGCATGTGTACTGCCTTTGACCAAATAAATCCGTTGTGTGTGGTCAATGTTGACATTTCATAATACGAGTCACAAATGGTCAGAGGGGGAAACAATCGTTCGAGAATACTTGGTATTGACTAGCAAGTACAAAAACCTTCGATAAGTGGTGGCACGGTATGGATACCATGCACAATGACCAACCAAATAATTTTTGTTTCATTGAATACCATAAGAAGAGTTTCACTGTGTCTTGTCAACTTTCCTTCTTACGGCTGGTCAATTGCAGCAATGGTTGAGAGGTTATTCAAGCTCGGAGTTGCAAATCTAGAAACTTAGTCTGCATCAATTGTTTATGAACAAACTGAATTTGTTATCATTCATACTTTTGAAAACTAGCCTATAATCTTACACCCCCTTATTTTATGCCCTTTACCCATAGGAACCCTTAAAATGTCATTTGGACAACATATGAATACAATATGAGTTGGCTTAGTGCTTATATAGTTAGATTCTGCAGCGATAGGTCCTGGGTTTGAGTCCTGGTACGCGCAATATAGAATAGGCTCGCGACCCGGGGGGGGGGGGGGGCGGCCGTGTTGTGCTACGTCAACTCTACCTTCGAGCCTAAGCCGTGGGGGGGTAGGGGGGGTGTCCCCTAAGAAGGTGGGAGGGAGTATTGCAGTGAAGGCACCTACGCGTAACAAATAAACAAAAACGGACCTGGTGTCAAATGGAGGAACCCTTTTCTATTCATTGACTAGCACGTGCAAATACTTTCAGCAAGTAGTGGAACGGTGTGGCTACCATGTACCAGATTAGGCATGTGCCACTTACCATGACCAAATAATTTTAGTATGTGTGGTCAACGTGGACAACCCAGAATATGGGTCACAAATTGTCATAGGGGGAAACAATGGATTGGAAACACCAAGTTTCACATGGGAAGCACAAGGGGCTTCAATACGGTGTGGAGACCATGCACAATGACCAGCCAAAGAAGGCATATGTCACTGACCATGACCAAATAATGTCACTAAGTGTGGTAAACTCTGACAACCCATAACACGAGTCACAAATGGTCAGGGTGGAAGATAATGGTTTGTGCATACTGTTTATTGACTAGCAAGTACAAATACCTTCAATATGTAGTGACACAATGTGGCTACAATGCACAGTGACCAACCAACGTATGCATATGTCACTAACCATGACCAACAAATTTCACTTCATGTGGTCAACGTTGAAAACACATAACAGGAGTCATGAATGGTCAGAGGGGAAAACAATGGTTTGGGAACACTAGTTATCAACTAGCAAGTACAAAGACCTTCAACAAGCAGTGGCACGGTATGGCTAGCGTGCACAGTGACCAACCGAATGATGCATACGTCACTGACTACAACTGAATAAGTCCACTATGTGTGGTGAGCATTGACAACTCATAACACAAGTCACAAATGGTTAGAGGGAGAGACAATGGTTTGGTAAACCTATTTAATGGCTAGAAAGGACAAAGAACTTCAATACGTAGTAGCACGGTATGGCTTATATGCACACTAAACAACCAAACTAGGCATATGGAACTGATCATGACCACATAATTTCAATACGGGTGGTCAACGTTGACCAACCATAACACGAGTCACAAACGGTCAGGACAGGAAACAATGCTATGGGAATATCGGTTCTCAACTACCAAGTACAACGACCTTCATTCAGTAGTAGCACGGTGTGGCTACCATGTACAATGACCGACCAAAGTAGGCATATGTACTGCCTTTGACCAAAAAAATCCGTTGTGTGTGGTCAATGTTGACAGCTCACAATACAAGTCACAAATGGTCATAGGGGGAAACAATGGTTTGTAAACACCAAGTATCACATAGCAAGCACAAGGGGCTTCAATATGTCGTGGCACGGTATGGAGACCATGCATGATGACCAACCAAAGTAGGCATATGTCACTGACCATGACCAAATAACGTCACAAAGTGTGGTAAACTTTGACAATTCAAAACACGAGTCACAAATGGTCAGGGTGGAAGGTAATGGTTTGTGAATACTAGTTATCTACTAGCAAGTACAAATACCTTCAATATGTAGTGGCACAATGTGGCCTCAATGCACAGTGACTAACCAAAGTATGCACATGTCACTAACCATGAAGAACAAATTTCACTTCATGTTGTCAATGTTGAAAACGCATAACACAAGTCAGAAATGGTCAGAGGGGAAAACAATGGATTGGGGACACTGGTTATCAACTATTAAGTACAAAGACCTTAAAAAAGCAGTGGCACCTAATGGCTAGCGTGCACAGTGATAATGGTTTGTGAATACTAGTTATCTACTAGCAAGTACAAATACCTTCAATATGTAGTGGCACAATGTGGCTTCAATGTGCAGTGACCACCCAAAGTATGCATATGTCACTGAACATGACGAAATAATTTCACTTCATGTGGTCAACGTTGAAAACGCATAACACGAGTCACAAATGGTCCGAGGGGAAAACAATGGGTTGGGAACACTAGTTATCAACTAGGAAGTACAAAGACCTTCAACAAGCAGTGACACGGTATGGATAGCGTGGACAGTGACCAACCNGCACAATGTGGCTTCAATGTGCAGTGACCACCCAAAGTATGCATATGTCACTGAACATGACGAAAGAATTTCACTTCATGTGGTCAACGTTGAAAACGCATAACACGAGTCACAAATGGTCCGAGGGGAAAACAATGGGTTGGGAACACTAGTTATCAACTAGGAAGTACAAAGACCTTCAACAAGCAGTGACACGGTATGGATAGCGTGGACAGTGACCAACCAAAGGATGCATACGTCACTGACTACGACCGAATAAGTCCACTATGTGTGGTCAACATAGACAACACTTAACACGAGTCACAAATGGTTAGAGGGAGAGAAAATGGTTTGGGAAGCCTACGTATTGACTATAAAGGACAATGAACTCCAATACGTAGTGGCACGGTGTGGCTAATATGCACACCAAACAACCAAACTAGGCATATGTCACTGATAATGACCACATAATTTCAATATGGGTGGTCAACGTTGACCAACCATAACACGAGTCACAAACGTTCAGGACAGGAAACAATGCTATGGGAATATTGGTTCTCAACTACCAAGTACAACGACCTTCATTCAGCAGTAGCACTGTGTGGCTACGCTGTACAGTGACCGACCAAAGTAGGCATATGTACTGCCTTTGACCAAACAAATCCGCTGTGTGTGGTCAATGTTGACAACTCATAATACGAGTCACAATTGCTCAGAGGGGGAAACAATGGTTTGAAAACACCACGTATCACTTAGCAAGCACAATGGGCTTCAATACGTTGTAGCACGGTGTGGGGACCATGCACGATGACCAACCAAATTAGGCATATGTCACTGACCATGACCAAATAATGTCACTAAGTGTGGTAAACATTGACAACTCACAACACAAGTCACAAATGGTCAGGGTGGAAGGTAATCGTTTGTGAATACTAGTTCTCTACTAGCAAGTACAAATACCTTCAATATGTAGTGGAACAATGTGGCTTCAATGAAGAGTGACCACCCAAAGTATGCATATGTCACTGACCATGACGAAATACTTTAACTTCATGTGGTCAACGTTGAAAACGCATAACAAGAGTCACAAATGGTCAGAGGGGAAAACAATGGGTTGGGAACACTAGTAATCAACTAGGATGTACAAAGACCTTCAACAAGCAGTGGCACGGTATGGCTAGCATGCACAGTGACCAACCAAAGGATTCATAAATCACTGACTACAACCGAATAAGTCCAGTATGTGTGGTCAACATTGACAACTCATAACACGGGTCACAAATGGTCAGAGGGAGAGAAACTGGTTTGGGATGCCTATGTATTGACTAGAAAGGACAAAAAACTGCAATACGTAGTGGCACGGTGGGGCTAATATGCACACCAAACAACCAAACTAGGCATATGTCACTGGTCATGACCACATAATTTCAATATGGGTGGTCAACGTTGACCAACCATAACATGAGTCACAAACGTTCAGGACAGGAACCAATGCTATGGGATTATCGGCTCTCAACTACCAAGTACAACGACCTTCATTCAGTAGTAGCACGGTGTGGCTACCATGTACAATGACCGACCAAAGTAGGCATATGTACTTCCTTTGACCAAAGTAGTCCGCTGTGTGTGGTCAACGTTGACAACTCATAATACGAGTCACAAATGGTCAGATGGGGAAACAATGGTTTGGAAATACCAAGCATCACATAGCAAGCACAGGGGGCTTCAATACGTTGTGGCACGGTGTGGAGACCATACACGATGACCAACCAAAGTAGGCATATGTCAGTGACCATGACCAAAAAATGTCACTAAGTGTGGTAAACTTTGACAACTCATAACACGAGTCACAAATGGTCAGGGTGGAAGGTAATGGGGTGTGAATACTAGTTATCTACTAGCAAGTACAAATACCTTCAATATGTAGTGGCGCAATGTGGCCTCAATGCACAGTGACCAACCAAAGAATGCATGTGTCACTAACCATGACGAACAAATTTCACTTCATGTGGTCAATGTTGAAAACGCATAACACGAGTCACGAATGGTTAGAGGGGAAAACAATGGATTGGGGACACAAATTATCAACTGGCAAGTACAAAGACCTTAAACAAGCAGTGGCACGGTCTGGCTAGCGTGCACAGTGACCAGCCAAAGGATGCATACGTCATTGACTACGACCGATTAAGTCCACTATGTGTGGTCAACATTGACAACTCATACCGCCAGTCTCAAATGGTCTGAAGGAGAGACAATGGTTTGGGAAGCAGATGTTTTGACTGCAAAAGGACAAAAGACTTCAATACGTAGTGGCACGGTGTGGCTAATATGCTCATAAAACAATCAAACTTGGCATATGTCACTGATCATGACCACATAATTTCAATATGGGTGGTCAACGTTGACCAACCATAACACGAGTCACAAACGGCAAGAAGAGGAAACAATGCTATGATAATATCGGTTCTCAACTACCAAGTACAATGACCTTCAGTCAGTAGTAGCACGTTGTGCCTACCATGCACAATGACCGAACAAATTAGGCATATGTACTGCTTTGACCATAGAAATCCGCTGTGTGTGGTCAACGTTGACAACTCATAATACGAGTCACAAATGGTCAAAGGGGGAAACAATGGTTTGGGAATACTTGGTATCGACTAGCAAGTACAAAGACCTTCGATAAGTGGTGGCACGGTATGGCTACCGTGCACAATGACCAACCAAAATATTATTGTGTCCTTGAATATCATAAAAAGAGTTTCACTGTGTCTTGTCAACTTTCCTTCTTACGGCTGGTCAATCGCAGCAATGATTGAGAGGTNGTTTATGAATAAACTGAAATTGCTATCAGTCATACTTTTGAAAACTACCCTATAATCTTTAACCCCCTTATTTTATGCCCTTTACCCATAGGAATCCTTATAATGTCATTTGGACAACATATGAGATAATATCTGACACCCCCCTTTGATCGGGAGAGGGGTGCAAGCCTTGAATGGTAGGCCTGTGAGTCCTGCTTCTGTGGTAGTGCAGCACAGAGAGAGCTTGGGAGGTTTTGGAGGCGGTGGACGCCTTAGCACCAGGTTGTAGAGAGAAGAGAGGAAACTTGGGCGATGCAGCAGTTTTTTAGTTCCGTCCGTGAGTGCAGTGGTTGAGGGATCTTCCGTGAGCGGAAAGGAGCAGTTCGTCCGTAGTGTGGAGGAAAGTTAAATTGAGTTGCAGTGAGGCAATGTGGGCTTGCAGCAAGAGGCCGATTGATTCCGATCACGTATCCATACAGTTCTTGGACTCAGGCCATACTTGGATCTACGCAGGTTATGGGCGGTGACAACTCTGCGAAGGCAGGCAGTCCAGATCTGTGAGGTCATGTGATGCGTCTTCATGAAGTAGTCTGCTTCCTGCAGTAGACGATTGATGAGAAGCTTGCCATGGGCGGGGGCTGCGGTCAGCAGTGTTCCGTGAGTTGTGCAGTAGCTTGTGAGAAAGGTGTGAAGAGGTGCGTGAAAGGTGTTGGAGAGGATGAGGCGGGGTGGTTGGTCAAAGTGTTTGGGCTGTTGATTTAGCCGGTCCCTGAGTGCAGGAACAGTCCCGGTCAATGTGCAAAGGAAGAGGATAGTATAGTGCTTTGAGTATTGGTCGTGAATGAAGAGGAAGTGACTGTGACGGGCCATGGGGTATGTAGTCGGAGGCTGGATGAGGGCAATGTGTAGGGAGTCAAAGCTGCACAGAGAGGGGTGAGGAGAGGGAGGAGGAGAGGAGGACGCGGTGTACATCTCAAAACCATACTCCTCAGATCCAATCTCAGTCGTAGGCTCAACTACTCCTAACATGATAGCATTATTACGAGCAGGGTTCACGGCAGCAGGGATGGCTGGAGAAGATGGAGTTTCCATGTTGTTGGCTAGGGTTGAACGCCAGTTCGATCTTCCCATCCGATTGTAGTAGCGCTGACGACGCTCTTCCGCCCAGTTGGGTTGTTCACCATAGGACTTGCCGGGGTTCTGATCCAGCCACTCTTTAGTGGCGCGATGATCACAGACCTGAGGCGGGTGGTTGCAGCGGCCACACTTGGTTCCTTTGAATGGACCGTGGCGGATGGTGTACGAGCAGGCGGGGAAGCGGTTGAACATGCGGTTGTAAGTGGTGGCGGCCATGGTTGCAAACGAGTTGGTGGCAATGGTAGTCTTGCGTACTGGCTTGGCAATGTAGTCCTGTTCTGCTGCCATGAGTTTGGGGGTGATGACAGCGAGGGTCAGTTGATCAACAAGCAGCTGCAGTACAATTTGGCGGATGATATCATACTGACCCGGAAGGCCGGAGATGATGCCGGTGCAGACGACAGCAGGAGGAAGGTCAATCTTCATTCCCTTGAGATCACGGGCAATGGCGCTGACGGGTGGAATGTAACTGCCCATGTTGGTATGGGCGGCAAAGGGCACGGAGAAGAGTGACATGATCTTAATTCCGCACGCGGTGGAGGTGTTGTTGCTGAAGCGATCTTCAAAGGCTTTCCACACTTTGCGAGTCTTGCTGCCAAGGGTGCGGATGTCTTCATGCAATTCAGGAGAGGAGGTGGTCACGATGGTCATGAGGGCGGTGCTGTTGGCGACTTCCCAGGAGGCACGGCTCATGGTAGTAGCGGGGGCAATGGGAGTAGAGGATGAAGGGGCATTTGAAGGAGCAGGGTGAGATACAGATCCACCGGAGGGGTCTCCACCGGGAGTGGTTGATGCAGTTACAGTTGAGGAGGAGGAGATGGCGTCAGGTGGTTCTATTCCAGTGTCTGAGTTGGTGATCAGATGGCTGAGGGTGACTCCCTCAGCCTTTTGTGTTCCAAAGAAAAGGGACATTGAGTAGCTTCACAGCTTGTAGTTGTTGGTACCATCCGGCTTTACAGTGAGCTTGGGAAGACCAGACAGAGTGAGAGAGGATGCCATGATGGAGTTGAAGATGAGACGATGGAAAGAATGGGCAGGTGGAGATGGTTGAGGATATTCTACTGTGGCGATGAGAGTGTGCTGATAGCTCTTGAGCAAAAAAAGGGATACCAGGATGTTGATGCGCTTTGATTGCGGAGATGCTGCTGAGCGAGAAAATGAGACTCGGTGCAGGGACAGAACCTCGTGCACGGATGGCGGAGATGATGAATGAGCAGAAATTACTTGCTGATGGAGTGGGCGTAGGGGCAGAACCTCGTGCGCGCAAATTTACCAAGAGGAAGTAGTGTGTTGTTGCCACAACACCTTAGTCAGAAGAAGCACTGCCACCGCAGTTCTTTTGACGACCACGGTTCTTCGAGGCGGAGGATTTTGACAGGAGTGGGTGCGGCCGATGACGGCGAGCACGATGGAGCCAGGGGTGNGGATACCAGGATGTTGATGCGCTTTGATTGCGGAGATGCTGCTGAGCGAGAAAACGAGACTCGGTGCAGGGACAGAACCTCGTGCACGGATGGCGGAGATGATGAATGAGCAGAAATTACTTGCTGATGGAGTGGGCGTAGGGGCAGAACCTCGTGCGCGCAAATTTACCAAGAGGAAGTAGTGTGTTGTTGCCACAACACCTTAGTCAGAAGAAGCACTGCCACCGCAGTTCTTTTGACGACCACGGTTCTTCGAGGCGGAGGATTTTGACAGGAGTGGGTGCGGCCGATGACGGCGAGCACGATGGAGCCAAGGGTGTTACTTGAGCTCTGATACCATGTCAGAATATTGCAAGTGCTGCCGCAGAGTGGACGCGGTCGGAGAGACGAGCATTTCAATGGTGGACAGGAGCATGAGAAGACGTAAAGTGGAAGCGGCGATAGGACGACAAGTGGAACCGGAAGATGACGAAGGATGATAAGGGAAAGGCCTGGGCGCGACACCAAATGTGCGAGCACTGAGATCTTTGTAGGAAGGCAGTGGACGGAGCACCTTGAGGGAAGGCCGGAAGCTTCCTTGAAGGTGCGGGCGTTGCTAACGGATAAGCAACGTTGGGCAGAAGTGAGAGGGCGCAGTGCCAGAGCATGGGCGCTAAGCTGAGAATGGAAGGCAGGAGAGACTGGAGGCGGCCCAAAGGGCGAGCCTGAAGGGAATCCAATGGATTGATTATAGAATGTAGTCCAAGAAATACAAATAGGAAAGGTCTAGCCTAGCGCGCTTCGTTGAGCAAGCATAGAGATAGCGGCTTGGGCAAGTGCGAGATTAGGGAGCGCCTCGAGACCACGATTCGGCTTTGCTAGCCGTACGCATAGGGGAGTGGTGAGTGCAGGCACGATCTTCGCTGGTGCNTCTTTGTAGGAAGGCAGTGGACGGAGCACCTTGAGGGAAGGCCGGAAGCTTCCTTGAAGGTGCGGGCGTTGCTAACGGATAAGCAACGTTGGGCAAAAGTGAGAGGGCGCAGTGCCAGAGCATGGGCGCTAAGCTGAGAATGGAAGGCAGGAGAGACTGGAGGCGGCCCAAAGGGCGAGCCTGAAGGGAATCCAATGGATTGATTATAGAATGTAGTCCAAGAAATACAAATAGGAAAGGTCTAGCCTAGCGCGCTTCGTTGAGCAAGCAGAGAGATAGCGGCTTGGGCAAGTGCGAGATTAGGGAGCGCCTCGAGACCACGATTCGGCTTTGCTAGCCGTACGCATAGGGGAGTGGTGAGTGCAGGCACGATCTTCGCTGGTGCGTTTCGCCTGGGCCGTTGTGGTATGCAGCCGTTGGTGTTGGTCGTGGCGNGCAGTGCCAGAGCATGGGCGCTAAGCTGAGAATGGAAGGCAGGAGAGACTGGAGGCGGCCCAAAGGGCGAGCCTGAAGGGAATCCAATGGATTGATTATAGAATGTAGTCCAAGAAATACAAATAGGAAAGGTCTAGCCTAGCGCGCTTCGTTGAGCAAGCATAGAGATAGCGGCTTGGGCAAGTGCAAGATTAGGGAGCGCCTCGAGACCACGATTCGGCTTTGCTAGCCGTACGCATAGGGGAGTGGTGAGTGCAGGCACGATCTTCGCTGGTGCGTTTCGCCTGGGCCGTTGTGGTATGCAGCCGTTGGTGTTGGTCGTGGCGAGGCTCGCACAGCTTGTCCGTCGTAGAACCGTTCGGGTGTTGATCTTGTGACTCCGGAGATGAACCTGCATTGTCACTCTTTATTTCCTCAGTGGCTGCACCCATTGAAGTAATCTGCGGGATAATATCCGACAATTTGGTCATGGTCAGTAACATATGCCTACTTTGGTTGGTCATCGTGCATGGTCTCCACACCGTGCCACAACGTATTGAAGCCCCTGGTTCTAACTATGTGATTCGTGGTGTTCCCAACCCATTGTTTCCCCCTCTGACAATGCGTGGCCCATGTTATGGGTTGCCAACGTTAACCACACATAGTAAAATTATTTGGTCATGGTATGTGGCACATGCCTAATCGGGTTGGTCATTGTACATNGTGAAACTCTTTTTATGATATTCAATGACACGAGAATATTTTGGTTGGTCATTGTGCATGGTAGCCATACCGTGCCACCACTTATCAAAGGTCTTTGTACTTGCTAGTCGATACCAAGTATTCTCAAACCATTGTTTCCCCCTCTGACCATTTGTGACTCGTATTATGAGTTGTCAACGTTGGCCACACACAGCGGATTTATTTGGTCAAAGGTAGAACATATGCCTATTTTGGTCGGTCATTGTACATGGTAGCCACACCGTGCTACTCCTGCATGAAGGTCGCTGTACTTGGTAGTTGAGAACAGATACTCACACATCATTGTTTCCTGTCCTGACCGTTTGTGACTCGTGTTATGGTTGGTCAACGTTGACCACCCATATTGAATTTTTGCAGTCACGATCAGTGACATATGCCTAGTTTGGTTGTTTGGTGTGCATATTAGCCACATCGTGCCACTACGTATTGAAGTTCTTTGTCCTTTCTGGTCAATACATAGGCTTCCCAAACCATTTTCTCTCCCTCTGACCATTTGTGACTCGAGTTATGAGTTGTCAATGTTGACCACACATAGTGGACTTATTCTTTCGTAGTGAGTGACATATGCATCCTTTGGTTGGTCACTGTGCACGCTAGCCATACCGTGCCACTACTTGTTGAAGGTCTTTGTACTTCCTAGTTGATAACTAGTGTTCCCAACCCATTGTTTTCCACTATCACCATTTGTGACTCGTGTTATGCGTTTCAACATTGACCACATGACGTGAAATTCTTTCGTCATGGTCAGTGACATATGCATACTTTGGGTGGTCACTGTGCATTGACGCCACATTGTGCAACTACATATTGAATGTATTTGTACTTGCTAGTAGATAACTAGTATTCACAAACCATTACCTTCCACCCTGACCATTTGTGACTCGTTTTGTGAGTTGTCAAAGTTTACCACACTTAGTGACATTATTTGGTCATGGTCAGTGACATATGC
>SZWC01002656.1:157408-169602 GCA_023375785.1 Penium margaritaceum
TGGTCAGAAACACAGTGGTCAGAAACACACTGGTCAAATACACAGTGGTCAGAAACAGAGTGGTCAGGATTACAGGGGTCAGAAACACAGTGGTCAGAAAATCAGTGGTTGGAACCACATTCATCAGAAACACAGTGGTCAGAAACACACAGGTCAGAAACACACTGGTCAGAAACACACCAGTCAGAAAGACTGGGGTCAAACACACGGGTCAGAAACACAGTGGTCAGAAACACAGTGGTTAGAAACACAGTGGTCATAAACACACCGGTAAGACACACATTGGTCAGAAACACACTAGTCAGAAACACAGTGGTCAGAAACACAGTGGTTAGAAACACAGTGGTCATAAACACACCGGTAAGACACACATTGGTCAGAAACACACTGGTCAAAAACACAGTGGTCAGAAACACAGTGGTCAGAAACTTAGTGGTCAGTAACACACTGGTCAGAAACACAGTGGCCAGAAACACAGTGGTCAGAAACACAGTGGTCAGAAACATAGTGGTCGGAAACACACAAGTCAGAAACAGAGTGGTCAGACACACAGTGGTCAGAAACACAGTGGTCAGAAACACAGTGGTCAGAAACATAGTGGTCGGAAACACACAAGTCAGAAACAGAGTGGTCAGACACACAGTGGTCAGAACTACAGTGGTCAGAAACACGGTGCTCAGAAACACAGTGGTCAGAAACACAGTGGTCAGAAACACAGTGGTCAGAAACTCGGTGGTCATGAACATAGTGGTCAGAAACACACATGTCTGAAACACACTGGTCAAAAACACAGTGGTCAGAAACACAGTGGTCAGAAACACAGTGGTCAGAAACACAGTGGTCAGAAACTTGGTGGTCATGAACATAGTGGTCAGAAACACACATGTCTGAAACACACTGGTCAAAAACACAGTGGTCAGACACACAATGGTCATAAATTCAGGAACAAAAAAACACTGGTCAGAAACACACTGGTCAGAAACACACATGTCTGAAACACACTGGTCAAAAACACAGTGGTCAGACACACAATGGTCATAAATTCAGGAACAAAAAAACACTGGTCAGAAACACACTGGTCAGAAACACAGTGGTCAGAATTACAGTGGTCAGAAACACAGTGGTCAGAAACACAGCGGTCAGAAACACAATGGTCAGAAAAACACTGGTCAGAAACACAGTGGTCAGAAACACAATGGTCATAAACACAGTGGTCAGACACACAGTGGTCAGAAACACAGTGGTCAGAATTACAGTGGTCAGAAACACAGTGGTCAGAAACACAGCGGTCAGAAACACAATGGTCAGAAAAACACTGGTCAGAAACACAGTGGTCAGAAACACAATGGTCATAAACACAGTGGTCAGCAACATAGCGATCAGAAACATAGTGGTCATAAGTACACTGGTCAGAAACACAGTGGTAAAAAACACACTGGTCAGAAACACGGTGGTCATAAACACAGTGGTCAGACACACAGTGGTCAGAAACACAGTGGTCAGCAACATAGCGATCAGAAACATAGTGGTCATAAGTACACTGGTCAGAAACACAGTGGTAAAAAACACACTGGTCAGAAACACGGTGGTCATAAACACAGTGGTCAGACACACAGTGGTCAGTAACACAGTGGTCAAAAACACAGCGGTCAGGAACACATAGTCAGAACACACTGGTCAGAAACACAGTGGTCAGAAACACAGTGGTCAGAAACACAGTGGTTAGAGACACAGTGGTCAGAAACACAGCAGTCAGAAACACAATGGTCGGAAACACACTGGTCAGAAACACAGTGGTCAGAAAGGCACTGGTCAGAAACACAGTGGTCACAAACACTGTGGTCAGAAACACAGTGGTCATAATACACTGGTCAGACACACAATGGTCAGAAACACACTGGTCAGAAACACAGAGGTCATAAACACAGTGGTTAGAAACACAGTGGTCATAAACACAGTGGTCAGAACCCCACTGGTCAGAAACACAGTGGTCAGAAACACACTGGTCAGAAACACAGTGGTCAGAAACACACTGGCCAGAAACACACTGGTCAGAAACACAGTGGTCAGAAACACACTGGTCAGAAACACAGTGGTCGGAAACACACTGGTCAGAAACACAGTGGTCAGAACCACACTGGTCAGAAACACAGTGGTCAGAAACACACTGGTCATAAACATAGTGGTCATAAAGACAGTGGTCAGAAACACGGTGGTCATAAACACAGTCGTCAGAAACACACTGGTCAGAAACACGGTGGTCACAAACACATTGGTTAGAAACACAGTGATCAGAAACACACTGGCCAGAAACACACTGGTCAGAAACACAGTGGTCAGAAACACACTGGTCAGAAACACAGTGGTCAGAACCACAGTGGTCTGAAATGAAGTGGTCAGATACACTGATGTCAGAAACACACTGGTCAGAAACACACTGGTCAGAAACACAGTGGTCAGAAACACACTGGTCAGAAACACAGTGGTCAGAACCACAGTGGTCTGAAATGAAGTGGTCAGATACACTGATGTCAGAAACACACTGGTCAGAAACACACTGGTCAGAAACACATTGGTCAAAAACAAAGTGGTCAGAAACAAACTGGTCAGAAACACATTGGTCAGAAACACACTGGTCAAAAACACACTGGTCAGAAACACACCGGTCAGAAAGACTGGGGTCAAACACACTGGTCAGAAACACAGTGCTTAGAAACACAGTGGTCAGAATTACAGTGGTCAGAAACACACTGGTAAGACACACATTGGTCAGAAACACACTGGTCAAAAACACAGTGGTCAGAAACACAGTGGTCAGAAACACAGTGGTCAGATACACAGTGGTCAGAATCACAGTGGTCAGAAACACAGTGGTCAGAAACACAGTGGTCGGAAACACACAGGTCAGAAACACAGTGGTCAGACTCACAGTGGTCAGAACTACAGTGGTCAGAAACACAGTGGTCAGAAACACAGTGGTCGGAAACACAGCAGTCAGAAACACAGTGGTCAGAAACTCGATGGTCAGAAACACAGTGGTCACAAACACACATGTCTGAAACACACTGGTCAAAAACACAGTGCTCAGACACACAATGGTCAGAAACACTGGTACAGAAAAACACTGGTGAGAAACACACTGGTCAGAAACACAGTGGTCAGAAAGACAGTGGTCAGAAACACAGTGGTCAGAAACACAGCAATCAGAAACACAATGGTCAGGAGCACACTGGTCAGAAACACAGTGGTCAGAAACACACTGGTCATAAACATCGTTGTCAGCAACACAGTGATCAGAAACACAGTGGTCAGAAGTACACTGGTCAGAAACACAGTTGTCAGAAACACACTGGTCAGAAACACGGTGGTCATAAACACAGTGGTCAGAAACACAGTGGCCAGAAACACAGTGGTCAAAAACACAGCGGTCAGAAACACAATGGTCAGAACACACTGGTCAGAAACACAGTGGTCAGCAACACAGTGGTCAGAAACACAGTGGTGAGAAACACAGTGGTCAGAAACACAGGGGTCAGAAACACACTGGTCAGAAACCTAGTGGTCATAAAGACAGTGGTCAGAAACACGGTGGTCAGAAACACAGTGGTCAGAAACACGGTGGTCAGAAACACAGTGGTCAGAAACACGGTGGTCAGAAACACAGTGGTCAGAAACACGGTGGTCAGAAACACAGTGGTCAGAAACACGGTGGTCAGAAACACAGTGGTCAGAAACACGGTGGTCAGAAACACAGTGGTCAGAAACACGGTGGTCAGAAACACAGTGGTCAGAAACACGGTGGTCAGAAACACAGTGGTCAGAAACACGGTGGTCAGAAACACAGTGGTCAGAAACACGGTGGTCAGAAACACAGTGGTCAGAAACACGGTGGTCAGAAACACAGTGGTCAGAAACACGGTGGTCAGAAACACAGTGGTCAGAAACACGGTGGTCAGAAACACAGTGGTCAGAAACACGGTGGTCAGAAACACAGTGGTCAGAAACACGGTGGTCAGAAACACAGTGGTCAGAAACACGGTGGTCAGAAACACAGTGGTCAGAAACACGGTGGTCAGAAACACAGTGGTCAGAAACACGGTGGTCAGAAACACAGTGGTCAGAAACACGGTGGTCAGAAACACAGTGGTCAGAAACACGGTGGTCAGAAACACAGTGGTCAGAAACACGGTGGTCAGAAACACAGTGGTCAGAAACACGGTGGTCAGAAACACAGTGGTCAGAAACACGGTGGTCAGAAACACAGTGGTCAGAAACACGGTGGTCAGAAACACAGTGGTCAGAAACACGGTGGTCAGAAACACAGTGGTCAGAAACACGGTGGTCAGAAACACAGTGGTCAGAAACACGGTGGTCAGAAACACAGTGGTCAGAAACACGGTGGTCAGAAACACAGTGGTCAGAAACACGGTGGTCAGAAACACAGTGGTCAGAAACACGGTGGTCAGAAACACAGTGGTCAGAAACACGGTGGTCAGAAACACAGTGGTCAGAAACACGGTGGTCAGAAACACAGTGGTCAGAAACACGGTGGTCAGAAACACAGTGGTCAGAAACACGGTGGTCAGAAACACAGTGGTCAGAAACACGGTGGTCAGAAACACAGTGGTCAGAAACACGGTGGTCAGAAACACAGTGGTCAGAAACACGGTGGTCAGAAACACAGTGGTCAGAAACACGGTGGTCAGAAACACAGTGGTCAGAAACACGGTGGTCAGAAACACAGTGGTCAGAAACACGGTGGTCAGAAACACAGTGGTCAGAAACACGGTGGTCAGAAACACAGTGGTCAGAAACACGGTGGTCAGAAACACAGTGGTCAGAAACACGGTGGTCAGAAACACAGTGGTCAGAAACACGGTGGTCAGAAACACAGTGGTCAGAAACACGGTGGTCAGAAACACAGTGGTCAGAAACACGGTGGTCATAAACACAGTGGTCAGAAACACAGTGGCCAGAAACATGGTGGTCAAAAACACAGCGGTCAGAAACACAATGGTTAGAACACACTGGTCAGAAACACAGTGGTCAGAAACACAGTGGTCAGAAACACAGTGGTTAGAGACACAGTGGTGAGAAACACAGCGGTCAGAAACACAATGGTCGGAAACAAACTGGACAGAAACACAATGGTCAGAAACACACTGGTCAGAAACACAGTGGTCAGAAACACCGTGGTCAGAATCACAGTGGTCAGAAACACAGTGGTCAGAAACGCACTGGTCAGAAACACAGTGGTCAGAAACACGGTGGTCAGAAACACAGTGGTCAGAAACACACTGGCCAGAAACACAGTGGTCAGAAACACAGTGGTCGGAAACACAGTGGTCAGAAACACAGTGGTCAGAAACACACTGGTCAGAAACACAGTGGTCAGAAACACACTGGTCAGAAACACAGTGGTCAGAAACACAGTGGTCTGAAATGGAGTGGTCAGCTACACGGTTGTCAGAAACACACTGGTCAGAAACACACTGGTCAGAAACACATTGGTAAAAAACAAAGTGGTCAGAAACAAACTGGTCAGAAACACATTGGTCAGAAACACACTGGTCAGAAATACACTGGTCAGAAACACACCGGTCAGAAAGACTGGGGTCAGACACACTGGTCAGAAACAAAGTGTTTACAAACACAGTGGTCAGAAATACAGTGGTCAGAAACACACTGGTAAGACACACATTAGTCAGAAACACACTGGTCAGAAACACACCGGTCAGAAAGACTGGGGTCAGACACACTGGTCAGAAACAAAGTGTTTACAAACACAGTGGTCAGAAATACAGTGGTCAGAAACACACTGGTAAGACACACATTAGTCAGGAATACACTGGTAAAAAACACAGTGGTCAGAAACATAGTGGTCAGAAACACAGTGGTCAGTAACACACTGGTCAGAAACACAGTGGCCAGATACACAGTGGTCAGAAACACATTGGTCAGAAACACAATGGTCGGAAACACACAGGTCAGAAACACAGTGGTCAGACTCACAGTGGTCAGAAATACAGTGATCAGAAACACAGTGGTCAGAAACACAGTGGTCGGAAATACACTGGTCAGAAACACAGTGGTCAGAAACATAGTGGTCAGAAACACTGTGGTCAGAAACACAGTGGTCAGACTACACTGGGGAGAAACACAGTGGTCAGAAATACACGGGTCAGAAACACACTGGTAATAAACACAGTGGTCAGAAACACAGTGGTCAGATACACAGTGGTCAGAAACACACTGGTCAGAAATACACTGGTCAGAAACACACTGGTCAGAAACACTTTGGTCAACAACAAAGTGGTCAGAAACACACTGGTCAGAAACACAGTGGCCAGATACACAGTGGTCAGAAACACAGTGGTCAGAAATACAGTGGTCAGAAACACAGTGGTCAGAAACATAGTGGTCAGAAACACTGTGGTCAGAAACACAGTGGTCAGACTACACTGGGGAGAAACACAGTGGTCAGAAATACACGGGTCAGAAACACACTGGTAATAAACACAGTGGTCAGAAACACAGTGGTCAGATACACAGTGGTCAGAAACACACTGGTCAGAAATACACTGGTCAGAAACACACTGGTCAGAAACACTTTGGTCAACAACAAAGTGGTCAGAAACACACTGGTCAGAAACACAGTGGCCAGATACACAGTGGTCAGAAACACAGTGGTCAGAAATACAGTGGTCAGAAACACAGTGGTCAGAAACATAGTGGTCAGAAACACTGTGGTCAGAAACACAGTGGTCAGACTACACTGGGGAGAAACACAGTGGTCAGAAATACACGGGTCAGAAACACACTGGTAATAAACACAGTGGTCAGAAACACAGTGGTCAGATACACAGTGGTCAGAAACACACTGGTCAGAAATACACTGGTCAGAAACACACTGGTCAGAAACACTTTGGTCAACAACAAAGTGGTCAGAAACACACTGGTCAGAAACACAGTGGCCAGATACACAGTGGTCAGAAACACAGTGGTCAGAAATACAGTGGTCAGAAACACAGTGGTCAGAAACATAGTGGTCAGAAACACTGTGGTCAGAAACACAGTGGTCAGACTACACTGGGGAGAAACACAGTGGTCAGAAATACACGGGTCAGAAACACACTGGTAATAAACACAGTGGTCAGAAACACAGTGGTCAGATACACAGTGGTCAGAAACACACTGGTCAGAAATACACTGGTCAGAAACACACTGGTCAGAAACACTTTGGTCAACAACAAAGTGGTCAGAAACACACTGGTCAGAAACACAGTGGCCAGATACACAGTGGTCAGAAACACAGTGGTCAGAAATACAGTGGTCAGAAACACAGTGGTCAGAAACATAGTGGTCAGAAACACTGTGGTCAGAAACACAGTGGTCAGACTACACTGGTCAGAAACACAGTGGTCAGAAACACACCGGTCAAAAACACAGTGGTCAGAAACACAGTGGTCTGAAATGGAGTGGTCAGATACACGGTTGTCAGAAACACACTGGTCAGAAACACACTGGTCAGAAACACTTTGGTCAACAACAAAGTGGTCAGAAACAAACTGGTCAGAAACACATTGGTCAGAAATACACTGGTCAGAAACACACTGGTCAGAAACACACCGGTCAGAAAGACTGGGGTCAAACACACTGGTCAGAAACACGGTGGTCAGAAACACAGTAGTCAGAAACACACATGTCAGAAACACACTGGTCAAAAAGACAGTGGTCAGAAACACGGTGGTCAGAAACACAGTAGTCAGAAACACACATGTCAGAAACACACTGGTCAAAAAGACAGTGGTCAGAAACACGGTGGTCAGAAACACAGTAGTCAGAAACACACATGTCAGAAACACACTGGTCAAAAAGACAGTGGTCAGAAACACGGTGGTCAGAAACACAGTAGTCAGAAACACACATGTCAGAAACACACTGGTCAAAAAGACAGTGGTCAGAAACACGGTGGTCAGAAACACAGTAGTCAGAAACACACATGTCAGAAACACACTGGTCAAAAAGACAGTGGTCAGAAACACGGTGGTCAGAAACACAGTAGTCAGAAACACACATGTCAGAAACACACTGGTCAAAAAGACAGTGGTCAGAAACACGGTGGTCAGAAACACAGTAGTCAGAAACACACATGTCAGAAACACACTGGTCAAAAAGACAGTGGTCAGAAACACGGTGGTCAGAAACACAGTAGTCAGAAACACACATGTCAGAAACACACTGGTCAAAAAGACAGTGGTCAGAAACACGGTGGTCAGAAACACAGTAGTCAGAAACACACATGTCAGAAACACACTGGTCAAAAAGACAGTGGTCAGAAACACGGTGGTCAGAAACACAGTAGTCAGAAACACACATGTCAGAAACACACTGGTCAAAAAGACAGTGGTCAGAAACACGGTGGTCAGAAACACAGTAGTCAGAAACACACATGTCAGAAACACACTGGTCAAAAAGACAGTGGTCAGAAACACGGTGGTCAGAAACACAGTAGTCAGAAACACACATGTCAGAAACACACTGGTCAAAAAGACAGTGGTCAGAAACACGGTGGTCAGAAACACAGTAGTCAGAAACACACATGTCAGAAACACACTGGTCAAAAAGACAGTGGTCAGAAACACGGTGGTCAGAAACACAGTAGTCAGAAACACACATGTCAGAAACACACTGGTCAAAAAGACAGTGGTCAGAAACACGGTGGTCAGAAACACAGTAGTCAGAAACACACATGTCAGAAACACACTGGTCAAAAAGACAGTGGTCAGAAACACGGTGGTCAGAAACACAGTAGTCAGAAACACACATGTCAGAAACACACTGGTCAAAAAGACAGTGGTCAGAAACACGGTGGTCAGAAACACAGTAGTCAGAAACACACATGTCAGAAACACACTGGTCAAAAAGACAGTGGTCAGAAACACGGTGGTCAGAAACACAGTAGTCAGAAACACACATGTCAGAAACACACTGGTCAAAAAGACAGTGGTCAGAAACACGGTGGTCAGAAACACAGTAGTCAGAAACACACATGTCAGAAACACACTGGTCAAAAAGACAGTGGTCAGAAACACGGTGGTCAGAAACACAGTAGTCAGAAACACACATGTCAGAAACACACTGGTCAAAAAGACAGTGGTCAGAAACACGGTGGTCAGAAACACAGTAGTCAGAAACACACATGTCAGAAACACACTGGTCAAAAAGACAGTGGTCAGAAACACGGTGGTCAGAAACACAGTGGTCAAAAACACAGCGGTCAGAAACACACTGGTCAGAAACACAGTGCTTAGAAACACAGTGGTCAGAAATACAGTGGTCAGAAACACACTGGTAAGACACACATTGGTCAGAAACACACTGGTCAAAAAGACAGCGGTCAGAAACACAGTGGTCAGAAACACAGTGGTCAGTAACACACTGGTCAGAAACACAGTCGCCAGAAACACAGTGATCAGAAACACATTGGTCAGAAACACAGTCGTCGGAAACACACAGGTCAGAAACACAGTGGTCAGACTCACAGTGGTCAGAACTACAGTGGTCAGAAACACAGTGGTCAGAAACACAGTGGTCGGAAACACAGTGGTTAGAAACACAGTGGTCAGAAACTCGGTGGTCAGAAACACAGTGGTCAGAAACACACATGTCTGAAACACACTGGTCAAAAACATAGTGGTCAGACACACAATGGTCAGAAACACAGGTACAGAAAAACACTGGTCAGAAACACACTGGTCAGAAACACAGTGGTCGGAAACACAGTGGTCAGAAACACAGTGGTCAGAAACTCGGTGGTCAGAAACACAGTAGTCAGAAACACACATGTCTGAAACACACTGGTCAAAAACACAGTGGTCAGACACACAATGGTCAGAAACACAGGTACAGAAAAACACTGGTCAGAAACACAGTGGTCAGACACACTGTGGTCAGAAACACAGTGGTCAGATTCCACTGGTCAGAAACACAGTGGTCTGAAACACACTGGTCAGTAACACAGTGGTCAGTAACACAGTGGTCAGAAACACAGTGGTCGGAAACACACAGGTCAGAGACACAGTGGTCAGACTCACAGTGGTCAGAACTACAGTGGTCAGAAACACAGTGGTCAGAACCACAGTGGTCAGAAACACAGTGGTCAGGATTACAGGGGTCAGAAATAAAGTGGTCAGAAACACAGTGGTTGGAACAACATTGGTCAGAAACACAGTGGTGAGAACCACATTGGTCAGAAACACACAGGTCAGAAACACACTGGTCAGAAACACACTGGTCAGAAACACACTGGTCAGAAACACACTGGTCAGAAACACACTGGTCAGAAACACACTGGTCAGAAACACACTGGTCAGAAACACACTGGTCAGAAACACACTGGTCAGAAACACACTGGTCAGAAACACACTGGTCAGAAACACACTGGTCAGAAACACACTGGTCAGAAACACACTGGTCAGAAACACACTGGTCAGAAACACACTGGTCAGAAACACACTGGTCAGAAACACACTGGTCAGAAACACACTGGTCAGAAACACACTGGTCAGAAACACACTGGTCAGAAACACACTGGTCAGAAACACACTGGTCAGAAACACACTGGTCAGAAACACACTGGTCAGAAACACACTGGTCAGAAACACACTGGTCAGAAACACACTGGTCAGAAACACACTGGTCAGAAACACACTGGTCAGAAACACACTGGTCAGAAACACACTGGTCAGAAACACACTGGTCAGAAACACACTGGTCAGAAACACACTGGTCAGAAACACACTGGTCAGAAACACACTGGTCAGAAACACACTGGTCAGAAACACACTGGTCAGAAACACACTGGTCAGAAACACACTGGTCAGAAACACACTGGTCAGAAACACACTGGTCAGAAACACACTGGTCAGAAACACACTGGTCAGAAACACACTGGTCAGAAACACACTGGTCAGAAACACACTGGTCAGAAACACACTGGTCAGAAACACACTGGTCAGAAACACACTGGTCAGAAACACACTGGTCAGAAACACACTGGTCAGAAACACACTGGTCAGAAACACACTGGTCAGAAACACACTGGTCAGAAACACACTGGTCAGAAACACACTGGTCAGAAACACACTGGTCAGAAACACACTGGTCAGAAACACACTGGTCAGAAACACACTGGTCAGAAACACACTGGTCAGAAACACACTGGTCAGAAACACACTGGTCAGAAACACACTGGTCAGAAACACACTGGTCAGAAACACACTGGTCAGAAACACACTGGTCAGAAACACACTGGTCAGAAACACACTGGTCAGAAACACACTGGTCAGAAACACACTGGTCAGAAACACACTGGTCAGAAACACACTGGTCAGAAACACACTGGTCAGAAACACACTGGTCAGAAACACACTGGTCAGAAACACACTGGTCAGAAACACACTGGTCAGAAACACACTGGTCAGAAACACACTGGTCAGAAACACACTGGTCAGAAACACACTGGTCAGAAACACACTGGTCAGAAACACACTGGTCAGAAACACACTGGTCAGAAACACACTGGTCAGAAACACACTGGTCAGAAACACACTGGTCAGAAACACACTGGTCAGAAACACACTGGTCAGAAACACACTGGTCAGAAACACACTGGTCAGAAACACACTGGTCAGAAACACACTGGTCAGAAACACACTGGTCAGAAACACACTGGTCAGAAACACACTGGTCAGAAACACACTGGTCAGAAACACACTGGTCAGAAACACACTGGTCAGAAACACACTGGTCAGAAACACACTGGTCAGAAACACACTGGTCAGAAACACACTGGTCAGAAACACACTGGTCAGAAACACACTGGTCAGAAACACACTGGTCAGAAACACACTGGTCAGAAACACACTGGTCAGAAACACAGTGGTCAGAAATACAGTGGTCAGAAACACACTGGTAAGACACACATTGGTCAGAAACACACTGGTCAAAAACACAGTGGTCAGAAACACAGTGGACAGAAACACAGTGGTCAGTAACACACTGGTCAGAAACACAGTGGCCAGAAACACAGTGGTCAGAAACACATTGGTCAGAAACACAGTGGTCGGAAACACACAGGTCAGAAATACAGTGGTCAGACTCGCAGTGGTCAGAACTACAGTGGTCAGAAA
>SZWC01002656.1:192830-209730 GCA_023375785.1 Penium margaritaceum
CTGGTCAGAAACACAGTGGTCAGAAACACATTGGTCAGAACACAGTGTCCAGGAACACAGTGGTTAGAAACACAGTGGTCAGAAACACAATGTTAAAACACAATGTGGTCAGAAACACACTGGTCAGAAACACAGTGGTCAGAAACACACTGGTCAGAAACACAGCGGTAATAAACACAGTGGTCAGAAACACAGTGGTCAGAGACCCAGTAGTCAGACACACTCTGGCCCAAAACGCAGTGGTCAAAATCACACTGGTCAGAACCCCGCTGTTCAGAAACACAGTGGTCAGAAACACGGTGGGTAGAAACACAGTGGTCAGAAACACAGTGGTGAGAAACACAGCGGTCAGAAACACAGTGGTCAGAAACACCGTGGTCAGAAACACAGTAGTCAGAAACACACTGGCCAGGAACACAGTGGTCAGAAACACGGTGGTCAGAATCACACTGTCCTGAAAGATAGTGGTCAGAAACACTGTGGTCAGAAACACACTGGTCAGAAACCCAGTGGTCAGAACCACTCTGGTCCAAAACACAGTGGTCAGAAACACACTAGTCAGAAACACAATGGTCAGAGACACACTAGTCAAAAACGCAGTGGTCAGAAATATACTGGTCAGAAACCCACTGGTCAGGAACACGGTGGTGAGAAACACAGTGGTCAGAAACACACATGTCAGAAACACACTGGTCAGAAACACACGGGTCAGAAACACAGTGGTCAGAAACACCGTGGTCAGAAACACAGTAGTCAGAAACACACTGGCCAGGAACACAGTGGTCAGAAACACGGTGGTCAGAATCACACTGTCCTGAAAGATAGTGGTCAGAAACACTGTGGTCAGAAACACACTGGTCAGAAACCCAGTGGTCAGAACCACTCTGGTCCAAAACACAGTGGTCAGAAACACACTAGTCAGAAACACAATGGTCAGAGACACACTAGTCAAAAACGCAGTGGTCAGAAATATACTGGTCAGAAACCCACTGGTCAGGAACACGGTGGTGAGAAACACAGTGGTCAGAAACACACATGTCAGAAACACACTGGTCAGAAACACACGGGTCAGAAACACAGTGGTCAGAAACACCGTGGTCAGAAACACAGTAGTCAGAAACACACTGGCCAGGAACACAGTGGTCAGAAACACGGTGGTCAGAATCACACTGTCCTGAAAGATAGTGGTCAGAAACACTGTGGTCAGAAACACACTGGTCAGAAACCCAGTGGTCAGAACCACTCTGGTCCAAAACACAGTGGTCAGAAACACACTAGTCAGAAACACAATGGTCAGAGACACACTAGTCAAAAACGCAGTGGTCAGAAATATACTGGTCAGAAACCCACTGGTCAGGAACACGGTGGTGAGAAACACAGTGGTCAGAAACACACATGTCAGAAACACACTGGTCAGAAACACACGGGTCAGAAACACAGTGGTCAGAAACACCGTGGTCAGAAACACAGTAGTCAGAAACACACTGGCCAGGAACACAGTGGTCAGAAACACGGTGGTCAGAATCACACTGTCCTGAAAGATAGTGGTCAGAAACACTGTGGTCAGAAACACACTGGTCAGAAACCCAGTGGTCAGAACCACTCTGGTCCAAAACACAGTGGTCAGAAACACACTAGTCAGAAACACAATGGTCAGAGACACACTAGTCAAAAACGCAGTGGTCAGAAATATACTGGTCAGAAACCCACTGGTCAGGAACACGGTGGTGAGAAACACAGTGGTCAGAAACACACATGTCAGAAACACACTGGTCAGAAACACACGGGTCAGAAACACAGTGGTCAGAAACACCGTGGTCAGAAACACAGTAGTCAGAAACACACTGGCCAGGAACACAGTGGTCAGAAACACGGTGGTCAGAATCACACTGTCCTGAAAGATAGTGGTCAGAAACACTGTGGTCAGAAACACACTGGTCAGAAACCCAGTGGTCAGAACCACTCTGGTCCAAAACACAGTGGTCAGAAACACACTAGTCAGAAACACAATGGTCAGAGACACACTAGTCAAAAACGCAGTGGTCAGAAATATACTGGTCAGAAACCCACTGGTCAGGAACACGGTGGTGAGAAACACAGTGGTCAGAAACACACATGTCAGAAACACACTGGTCAGAAACACACGGGTCAGAAACACAGTGGTCAGAAACACCGTGGTCAGAAACACAGTAGTCAGAAACACACTGGCCAGGAACACAGTGGTCAGAAACACGGTGGTCAGAATCACACTGTCCTGAAAGATAGTGGTCAGAAACACTGTGGTCAGAAACACACTGGTCAGAAACCCAGTGGTCAGAACCACTCTGGTCCAAAACACAGTGGTCAGAAACACACTAGTCAGAAACACAATGGTCAGAGACACACTAGTCAAAAACGCAGTGGTCAGAAATATACTGGTCAGAAACCCACTGGTCAGGAACACGGTGGTGAGAAACACAGTGGTCAGAAACACACATGTCAGAAACACACTGGTCAGAAACACACGGGTCAGAAACACAGTGGTCAGAAACACCGTGGTCAGAAACACAGTAGTCAGAAACACACTGGCCAGGAACACAGTGGTCAGAAACACGGTGGTCAGAATCACACTGTCCTGAAAGATAGTGGTCAGAAACACTGTGGTCAGAAACACACTGGTCAGAAACCCAGTGGTCAGAACCACTCTGGTCCAAAACACAGTGGTCAGAAACACACTAGTCAGAAACACAATGGTCAGAGACACACTAGTCAAAAACGCAGTGGTCAGAAATATACTGGTCAGAAACCCACTGGTCAGGAACACGGTGGTGAGAAACACAGTGGTCAGAAACACACATGTCAGAAACACACTGGTCAGAAACACACGGGTCAGAAACACAGTGGTCAGAAACACCGTGGTCAGAAACACAGTAGTCAGAAACACACTGGCCAGGAACACAGTGGTCAGAAACACGGTGGTCAGAATCACACTGTCCTGAAAGATAGTGGTCAGAAACACTGTGGTCAGAAACACACTGGTCAGAAACCCAGTGGTCAGAACCACTCTGGTCCAAAACACAGTGGTCAGAAACACACTAGTCAGAAACACAATGGTCAGAGACACACTAGTCAAAAACGCAGTGGTCAGAAATATACTGGTCAGAAACCCACTGGTCAGGAACACGGTGGTGAGAAACACAGTGGTCAGAAACACACATGTCAGAAACACACTGGTCAGAAACACACGGGTCAGAAACACAGTGGTCAGAAACACCGTGGTCAGAAACACAGTAGTCAGAAACACACTGGCCAGGAACACAGTGGTCAGAAACACGGTGGTCAGAATCACACTGTCCTGAAAGATAGTGGTCAGAAACACTGTGGTCAGAAACACACTGGTCAGAAACCCAGTGGTCAGAACCACTCTGGTCCAAAACACAGTGGTCAGAAACACACTAGTCAGAAACACAATGGTCAGAGACACACTAGTCAAAAACGCAGTGGTCAGAAATATACTGGTCAGAAACACACTGGTCAGGAACACGGTGGTGAGAAACAAAGTGGTCAGAAACAAACTGGTCATAAACACTGTGGTCAGAAACAAACTGGTCAGAAACACAGTGGTTAGCAACACACTGGTCAGAATTACACTGCTCTGAAACACAGTGGTGAGAAACACAGTGGTCAGAAACACACATGTCAGAAACACGCTGGTCAGAAACACAGTGGTAAGAAACACAGTGGTCAGAAACACAGTAGTGAGAAACACAGCGGTCAGAAACACAGTGGTCAGAAACACAGTGGTCAGAAACACCGTGGTCAGAAACATAGAGGTCAGAAACACACTCGTCATAAACACAGTGGTCAGAAACACAGTGGTCAGAAAAACAGTGGTCAAAAATATAGTGGTTAGAGTCACACAGGTAAGAAACACGGCGCTCAGAAACACAATGGTCAGAAGCACAGTGGTCAGAAATACAGTGGTCAGAAACACAGTGGTCACACACCCAGTTGTCACAAACACCCTGGTCCAAAACACAGTGGTCTGAAACATAGAGGTCAGAAACACAGTGGTCAGAAGCACACTGGTCAGAAATACAGTGGTCAGAAACACAGTGGTCACACACCCAGTTGTCACAAACACCCTGGTCCAAAACACAGTGGTCTGAAACATAGAGGTCAGAAACACAGTGGTCAGAAGCACACTGGTCAGAAATACAGTGGTCAGAAACACAGTGGTCACACACCCAGTTGTCACAAACACCCTGGTCCAAAACACAGTGGTCTGAAACATAGAGGTCAGAAACACAGTGGTCAGAAGCACACTGGTCAGAAATACAGTGGTCAGAAACACAGTGGTCACACACCCAGTTGTCACAAACACCCTGGTCCAAAACACAGTGGTCTGAAACATAGAGGTCAGAAACACAGTGGTCAGAAGCACACTGGTCAGAAATACAGTGGTCAGAAACACAGTGGTCACACACCCAGTTGTCACAAACACCCTGGTCCAAAACACAGTGGTCTGAAACATAGAGGTCAGAAACACAGTGGTCAGAAGCACACTGGTCAGAAATACAGTGGTCAGAAACACAGTGGTCACACACCCAGTTGTCACAAACACCCTGGTCCAAAACACAGTGGTCTGAAACATAGAGGTCAGAAACACAGTGGTCAGAAGCACACTGGTCAGAAATACAGTGGTCAGAAACACAGTGGTCACACACCCAGTTGTCACAAACACCCTGGTCCAAAACACAGTGGTCTGAAACATAGAGGTCAGAAACACAGTGGTCAGAAGCACACTGGTCAGAAATACAGTGGTCAGAAACACAGTGGTCACACACCCAGTTGTCACAAACACCCTGGTCCAAAACACAGTGGTCTGAAACATAGAGGTCAGAAACACAGTGGTCAGAAGCACACTGGTCAGAAATACAGTGGTCAGAAACACAGTGGTCACACACCCAGTTGTCACAAACACCCTGGTCCAAAACACAGTGGTCTGAAACATAGAGGTCAGAAACACAGTGGTCAGAAGCACACTGGTCAGAAATACAGTGGTCAGAAACACAGTGGTCACACACCCAGTTGTCACAAACACCCTGGTCCAAAACACAGTGGTCTGAAACATAGAGGTCAGAAACACAGTGGTCAGAAGCACACTGGTCAGAAATACAGTGGTCAGAAACACAGTGGTCACACACCCAGTTGTCACAAACACCCTGGTCCAAAACACAGTGGTCTGAAACATAGAGGTCAGAAACACAGTGGTCAGAAGCACACTGGTCAGAAATACAGTGGTCAGAAACACAGTGGTCACACACCCAGTTGTCACAAACACCCTGGTCCAAAACACAGTGGTCTGAAACATAGAGGTCAGAAACACAGTGGTCAGAAGCACACTGGTCAGAAATACAGTGGTCAGAAACACAGTGGTCACACACCCAGTTGTCACAAACACCCTGGTCCAAAACACAGTGGTCTGAAACATAGAGGTCAGAAACACAGTGGTCAGAAGCACACTGGTCAGAAATACAGTGGTCAGAAACACAGTGGTCACACACCCAGTTGTCACAAACACCCTGGTCCAAAACACAGTGGTCTGAAACATAGAGGTCAGAAACACAGTGGTCAGAAGCACACTGGTCAGAAATACAGTGGTCAGAAACACAGTGGTCACACACCCAGTTGTCACAAACACCCTGGTCCAAAACACAGTGGTCTGAAACATAGAGGTCAGAAACACAGTGGTCAGAAGCACACTGGTCAGAAATACAGTGGTCAGAAACACAGTGGTCACACACCCAGTTGTCACAAACACCCTGGTCCAAAACACAGTGGTCTGAAACATAGAGGTCAGAAACACAGTGGTCAGAAGCACACTGGTCAGAAATACAGTGGTCAGAAACACAGTGGTCACACACCCAGTTGTCACAAACACCCTGGTCCAAAACACAGTGGTCTGAAACATAGAGGTCAGAAACACAGTGGTCAGAAGCACACTGGTCAGAAATACAGTGGTCAGAAACACAGTGGTCACACACCCAGTTGTCACAAACACCCTGGTCCAAAACACAGTGGTCTGAAACATAGAGGTCAGAAACACAGTGGTCAGAAGCACACTGGTCAGAAATACAGTGGTCAGAAACACAGTGGTCACACACCCAGTTGTCACAAACACCCTGGTCCAAAACACAGTGGTCTGAAACATAGAGGTCAGAAACACAGTGGTCAGAAACCCAGTGGTCAGAAGCACACTGGTCTGAAATACAGTGGTCAGAAACACACTGGTCAGAAACACGCTGGTCAGAAACACTGTGGTCAGAAACCAGTGTTCAGAAACACACTGTCCAGAAACACAGTGGTCAGAAACACAGTGGTCAGAAACACAGTGTTAAAAAACACAGTGGTCAGAAACACACTGGTCAGAAACACAGTTGTCAGAAACACACTGGTCAGAAACACAGTGGTAAGAAACACACTAGTCAAAAATACAGTGGTAAGAGACACAGTGGTCAGAAACACACTGGTCCAAAACACAGTGGTCAGAAACATAGAGGTCAGAAACACAGTGGTCAGAAACACAGTAGCCAGAAACACAGTGGTCAGAAACACAGTGATCAGAAGTACAGTGGTCAATAACACGATGGCTAAAACACAGTGGTTCAGAAACACAGCGGTCAGAAACACAGTGGTCAGAAACACCGTGGTCAGAAACACAGTAGTCAGGAACACAGTGGTAAGAAACACAGCGGTCAAAAGCACAGTAGTCAGAAAAAACGTGGTTAGAAACACAGTGGTCAGTAACACACTGGTCAGTAACACAGTGGTCAGAAACACACTGGTCCGAAACACAGTGGTCAGAAACACACTGGCCAGAAACACAGTGGTCAGAAACACAGTAGCCAGAAACACAGTGGTCAGAAACACAGTAGCCAGAAACACAGTGGTCAGAAACACAGTAGCCAGAAACACAGTGGTCAGAAACACAGTAGCCAGAAACACAGTGGTCAGAAACACAGTAGCCAGAAACACAGTGGTCAGAAACACAGTAGCCAGAAACACAGTGGTCAGAAACACAGTAGCCAGAAACACAGTGGTCAGAAACACAGTAGCCAGAAACACAGTGGTCAGAAACACAGTAGCCAGAAACACAGTGGTCAGAAACACAGTAGCCAGAAACACAGTGGTCAGAAACACAGTAGCCAGAAACACAGTGGTCAGAAACACAGTAGCCAGAAACACAGTGGTCAGAAACACAGTAGCCAGAAACACAGTGGTCAGAAACACAGTAGCCAGAAACACAGTGGTCAGAAACACAGTAGCCAGAAACACAGTGGTCAGAAACACAGTAGCCAGAAACACAGTGGTCAGAAACACAGTAGCCAGAAACACAGTGGTCAGAAACACAGTAGCCAGAAACACAGTGGTCAGAAACACAGTAGCCAGAAACACAGTGGTCAGAAACACAGTAGCCAGAAACACAGTGGTCAGAAACACAGTAGCCAGAAACACAGTGGTCAGAAACACAGTAGCCAGAAACACAGTGGTCAGAAACACAGTAGCCAGAAACACAGTGGTCAGAAACACAGTAGCCAGAAACACAGTGGTCAGAAACACAGTAGCCAGAAACACAGTGGTCAGAAACACAGTAGCCAGAAACACAGTGGTCAGAAACACAGTAGCCAGAAACACAGTGGTCAGAAACACAGTAGCCAGAAACACAGTGGTCAGAAACACAGTAGCCAGAAACACAGTGGTCAGAAACACAGTAGCCAGAAACACAGTGGTCAGAAACACAGTAGCCAGAAACACAGTGGTCAGAAACACAGTAGCCAGAAACACAGTGGTCAGAAACACAGTAGCCAGAAACACAGTGGTCAGAAACACAGTAGCCAGAAACACAGTGGTCAGAAACACAGTAGCCAGAAACACAGTGGTCAGAAACACAGTAGCCAGAAACACAGTGGTCAGAAACACAGTAGCCAGAAACACAGTGGTCAGAAACACAGTAGCCAGAAACACAGTGGTCAGAAACACAGTAGCCAGAAACACAGTGGTCAGAAACACAGTAGCCAGAAACACAGTGGTCAGAAACACAGTAGCCAGAAACACAGTGGTCAGAAACACAGTAGCCAGAAACACAGTGGTCAGAAACACAGTAGCCAGAAACACAGTGGTCAGAAACACAGTAGCCAGAAACACAGTGGTCAGAAACACAGTAGCCAGAAACACAGTGGTCAGAAACACAGTAGCCAGAAACACAGTGGTCAGAAACACAGTAGCCAGAAACACAGTGGTCAGAAACACAGTAGCCAGAAACACAGTGGTCAGAAACACAGTAGCCAGAAACACAGTGGTCAGAAACACAGTAGCCAGAAACACAGTGGTCAGAAACACAGTAGCCAGAAACACAGTGGTCAGAAACACAGTAGCCAGAAACACAGTGGTCAGAAACACAGTAGCCAGAAACACAGTGGTCAGAAACACAGTAGCCAGAAACACAGTGGTCAGAAACACAGTAGCCAGAAACACAGTGGTCAGAAACACAGTAGCCAGAAACACAGTGGTCAGAAACACAGTAGTCAGAAACACAGTGGTCAGAAACACAATGGTCAGAAGCACAGTGGTCAGAAACACACTGGTCAGAAACACATTGGTCAGAAACACAATGGTCAGAAGCACAGTGGTCAGAAACACAGTGGTCGGAAATACAGTGGTCACAAAACACAGTGGTCATAAACACGGTGGTCAGAAACACAGTGGTCAGAAAAACAGTGGTCAGAAACACGGTGGTCAGGAACACACTGGTCAGAAACACAGTGGTCAAAAACACGATGGTCGGAAACACACTGTCCAGGAAACAGTGGTCAGAAACACAGTGGTCAGAAAAACAGTGGTCAGAAACACGGTGGTCAGGAACACACTGGTCAGAAACACAGTGGTCAAAAACACGATGGTCGGAAACACACTGTCCAGGAAACAGTGGTCAGAAACACAGTGTTCAAAAAAATGGTGGTAAAAAACACACTGGTCAGAAACACAGTGGTCAGAAACACACTGGTCAGAAAAACATTGGTCAGAAACACACTGGTCAGAAACACAGTGGTCAGAAACACACTGGTCAGAAATACAGAGGTAAGAATCACATAGGTCAGAAACACACTGGTCAATAACACAGTGGACATAAACACAAAGGTCAGAAACACTGTGGTCAGAAACACAGTGGTCAGAAACACAGTGGTCAGAACCATAGTGGTCAGAAATATAGTGGTCAGAAACACAGTGGTTATAAACACAGTGGTCAGAAACACGGTAGTAAGAAACACACAGGTCAGAAACACGGTGGTCAGAATCACACTGTCCTGAAAGATAGTGGTCAGAAACACTGTGGTCAGAAACACAGTGGCCAGAAACACAATGGTCAGACACACTCTGGTCCGAAACACAGTGGTCAGAAGCACACTGGTCAAAAACACGCTGGGCAGGAACACAGTGGTCAGAAAGACACTGGTCAGAAATACAGAGGTAAGAAACACAGAGGTCAGAAACACACTGGACAGAACCACGCAGGTCAGAAACACAGTGGCCAGAAACACAATGGTCAGACACACTCTGGTCCGAAACACAGTGGTCAGAAGCACACTGGTCAAAAACACGCTGGGCAGGAACACAGTGGTCAGAAAGACACTGGTCAGAAATACAGAGGTAAGAGTCACATAGGTCAGAAACACACTGGTCAATAACACAGTGGACATAAACACAAAGGTCAGAAACACAGTGGTCAGAAACACAGTGGTCAGAAAAAAAGTGTTCACAAACACAGTGGTGAGAAACACAGTGGTAAGAAACACAGTGGTCAGATACACAGCAGTCAGAAAGACAGTGGTCAGAAAAACTGTGGTCAGAAACACAAAGGTCCGAAACACACTGGTCAGAAACATATTGGTCAGAAACACAGTGGTCAGAATCACAGTGGTCAGAAACACACTGGTCAGAAACCCAGTGGTGAGAAACACTCTGGTCCGAAACACAGTGGTCAGAAACACACTGGTCAGAACCACGCAGGTCAGAAACACAGTGGTCAGAAACACAGTGGTCAGAAACACACTCTCCAGAAACACAGTGGTCATCAACACAGTGGTCAGAAACACACTGGTCAGAAACACAGTGGTCAGAAACACAGTGGTCAGAAACACAGTGGTCAGAAACACACTGGTCAGAAACCCAGTGGTCAGAAACACTCTGGTCCGAAACACAGTGGTCAGAAACACACTGGTCAGAACCACGGTGGTCAGAAACACAGTGGTCAGAAACACAGTGGTCCGAAATACAGTGGCCAGAAACACAATGGTCAGAAACACAGTGGTCAGAAACACCCTGGTCAGAAACACAGTGGTCAGAAACACACTGGTCCGAAACACAGTGGTCAGAAACACACTGGTCAGAACCACGGTGGTCAGAAACACAGTGGTCAGAAACACAGTGGTCCGAAATACAGTGGCCAGAAACACAATGGTCAGAAACACAGTGGTCAGAAACACCCTGGTCAGAAACACAGTGGTCAGAAACACACTGGTCCGAAACACAGTGGTCAGAAACACACTGGTCAGAACCACGGTGGTCAGAAACACAGTGGTCAGAAACACAGTGGTCCGAAATACAGTGGCCAGAAACACAATGGTCAGAAACACAGTGGTCAGAAACACCCTGGTCAGAAACACAGTGGTCAGAAACACACTGGTCCGAAACACAGTGGTCAGAAACACACTGGTCAGAACCACGGTGGTCAGAAACACAGTGGTCAGAAACACAGTGGTCCGAAATACAGTGGCCAGAAACACAATGGTCAGAAACACAGTGGTCAGAAACACCCTGGTCAGAAACACAGTGGTCAGAAACACACTGGTCCGAAACACAGTGGTCAGAAACACACTGGTCAGAACCACGGTGGTCAGAAACACAGTGGTCAGAAACACAGTGGTCCGAAATACAGTGGCCAGAAACACAATGGTCAGAAACACAGTGGTCAGAAACACCCTGGTCAGAAACACAGTGGTCAGAAACACACTGGTCCGAAACACAGTGGTCAGAAACACACTGGTCAGAACCACGGTGGTCAGAAACACAGTGGTCAGAAACACAGTGGTCCGAAATACAGTGGCCAGAAACACAATGGTCAGAAACACAGTGGTCAGAAACACCCTGGTCAGAAACACAGTGGTCAGAAACACACTGGTCCGAAACACAGTGGTCAGAAACACACTGGTCAGAACCACGGTGGTCAGAAACACAGTGGTCAGAAACACAGTGGTCAGAAACACACTGGTCAGAAACACAGTGGTCAGAAACAAAGTGGTCAGAACAAACTGGTCAGAAACACCGTGGTCATAAACAAACTGGTCCAAAACACACTGGTTAGGAACACACTAGTCAGAAACACACTGCTCCGAAACACAGTGGTCAGAAATACGGTGGTCAGAAACACACAGGTCAGAAACACGCTGGTCAGAAACACATTGGTCAGAAACACAGTGGTCAGAAACACAGCGGTCAGAAATACAGTGGTCAGAAACACAGTGGTCAGAAATACGGTGGTCAGAAACACACAGGTCAGAAACACGCTGGTCAGAAACACATTGGTCAGAAACACAGTGGTCAGAAACACAGCGGTCAGAAATACAGTGGTCAGAAACACCGTGGTCAGAAAGACATTGGTCAGGAACACAGTGGCCAGAAACACAGCGGTCAGAAACTAAGTGGTCAGAAAAACTGTGGTCAGAAACATAGTGGCCAGAAACACACTGGTCAGTAACACAGTGGTCAGAAACACAATGGTCACAAACACAGTGGTTAGGAACAAACTGGTCATAAACACACTGGTCAGAACCCTAGTGATCAGAAACACTCTGGTCCGAAACACAGTGGTCAGAAACACACTGATCAGAAACACGCTGGTCAGAAACACAGTGGTAAAAAACACAGTGGTCAGAAACACGCTGGTAAGAAACAAAGTGGGCAGAAGCACACTGGTCAGAAACACATTGGTCACAAACACAATGGTCAGAAACACAGTGGTAAGAAACACAGTGGTCAGAAACACCGTGGTCAGAAACACAGTGGTCAGAAACACAGTGGTCAGAGACACAGTGTTCAAAAAGACAGTGGTCAGAAACACACTGGTCAGAAACACACTGGTCAGGAACACAGTGGTCTAGACATAAACAGTCAGAGACACAGTGTTCAAAAAGACAGTGGTCAGAAACACACTGGTCAGAAATACACTGGTCAGAAACATACTGGTCAGAAACACAATGGTAAGAAACACAGTGGTAAGGAACACATTGGTCAGAAACACAGTGGTCAGAAACCCAGTGGTCACGCAAACACTGATCCGAAACACAGTGGTCAGAAACACACTGGTCAGAAACACGCTAGTCAAAAACAGAGTGGTTAGAAACCAGTGGTCAGAAAGACACTGTCCAGAAACACAGTGCTCAGAAACGCAGTGGTCAGAAACACCGTGTTCAAAAACATGGTGGTCAAAAACACACTGGTCTGAAACAAAGTGGTCAGAAACACACTGGTCAGAAACACAGTGGTCAGAAACACACTGGTCAGAAACACAGTGGTCAGAAACACACTAGACATAAACACAAAGGTCAGGAACACAGTGGTCAAAAACATAGTGGTCAAAAACACCGTGTTCAAAAACATCGTGGTCAGAAAGACACTGTCCAGAAACACAGTGGTCGGAAACACAGTGGTCAGAAAGACTGTGGTCAGAAACACAGTGGTCGTAAACACACTGGTCAGAAACATGGTGGTCAGAAACACAGTCGTCAGGAACACAATGGTCTCAACACACTGGTCCGAAACACAGTGGTCAGAAACACACTGGTCAGAACCACGCAGGTCAGAAACACAGTGGTCAGAAACACAGTGGTCAGAAACACACTATCCATAAACACAAAGGTCAGGAACACAGTGGTCAGAAACACACTGCTCAGAAACACAGTGGTCAGAAACAGAGTGGGCAGAAAGACAGTGGTCAGAAACCCAGTGGTCAGAAACACTCTGGTCCGAAACATAGTGGTCAGAAGCACACTGGTCAGAAACACGCTGGTCAGAAACACAGTGGTCAGAAACACAGTGGTCATAAACACACTGTCCAGAAACACAGTGGTCAGAAACAAAGTGGTCAGAAACACACTGTTCAGAAACACAGTGGTCAGAAACACACTGGTCAGAAACACAGTGGTCAGAAACAAACTGGTCAGAAACATAATGGTCAGAAACACACAGGACAGAAACACACTGGTCAGAAACACAGTGGTCAGAAACACAGTGGTCCGAAACACCGTTGTCAGAAAGACTGTGGTCAGAAACACAGTGGTCAGAAACACAGCGGTCAGAAGCACAGTGGTCAGACACACTCTGGTCCGAAACACAGTGGTCATAAACACACTGGTCAGAACCACGCTGGACAAAAACACAGTGGTCAGAAACACGGTGGTCAGAAACACAGTGGTCAAAAACACAGTGGTCAGAAACACACTCGTCAGAAACCCAGTGGTCAGAAACACTCTGGTCCGAAACACAGTGGTGAGAAAGACACTGGTCAAAAACACGTTGGTCGGAAACACACTGGTCAGAAACACACTGGTCAGAAACACAGTGGTCAGAAACACACTGGTCAGAAACACGGTGGTCAGAAACACACTGTCCAGACAGACAGTGGTCAGAAACACACTGGTCAGAAACACACTGGTCAGAAACACAGTGGACAGAAACAAACTGGTCAGAAACACAGTGGTCAGAAACACTCTGCTCAGAAACACACTGGTCAGTAACACACTAGTCAGAGACAAAGTGGTCACAAATAAACTGGTCAGAAACACTGTGGTCAGAAACAAACTGGTCAGAAACACAGTGGTTAGCAACACACTGGTCAGAAACACACTGCTTCAAAACACAGTGGTCAGAAACACAGTGGTTATAAACACACAGGTCAGAAAAACACTGGTCAGAAACACATTGGTCAGAAACAGAGTGGTCAGAAACACAGTGGTCAGAAACACCGTGGTCAGAGACACAGCGGTCAGAAACACACTGGTCAAAAACATCGTGGTCAGAAAGACAGTGGTCAGAAACACAGTGATCAGAAACACACTGGTCAGAAACACAGTGGGCAGAAACACAGTGGTCAGAAACACAGTGGTCAGATACACAGTGGTCAGAATCACACTTGTCAAAAACACAATGGTCAGAAACACAGTGGTCAGAAACACAGTGGCCATAAAAACATTGGTCAAAAACACAGTGCTCAGAAACACACTGGTCAGAAACACAGTGGGCAGAAACACAGTGGTCAGAAACACAGTGGTCAGATACACAGTGGTCAGAATCACACTTGTCAAAAACACAATGGTCAGAAACACAGTGGTCAGAAACACAGTGGCCATAAAAACATTGGTCAAAAACACAGTGCTCAGAAACACACTGGTCAGAAACACAGTGGGCAGAAACACAGTGGTCAGAAACACAGTGGTCAGATACACAGTGGTCAGAATCACACTTGTCAAAAACACAATGGTCAGAAACACAGTGGTCAGAAACACAGTGGCCATAAAAACATTGGTCAAAAACACAGTGCTCAGAAACACACTGGTCAGAAACACAGTGGGCAGAAACACAGTGGTCAGAAACACAGTGGTCAGATACACAGTGGTCAGAATCACACTTGTCAAAAACACAATGGTCAGAAACACAGTGGTCAGAAACACAGTGGCCATAAAAACATTGGTCAAAAACACAGTGCTCAGAAACACACTGGTCAGAAACACAGTGGGCAGAAACACAGTGGTCAGAAACACAGTGGTCAGATACACAGTGGTCAGAATCACACTTGTCAAAAACACAATGGTCAGAAACACAGTGGTCAGAAACACAGTGGCCATAAAAACATTGGTCAAAAACACAGTGCTCAGAAACACACTGGTCAGAAACACAGTGGGCAGAAACACAGTGGTCAGAAACACAGTGGTCAGATACACAGTGGTCAGAATCACACTTGTCAAAAACACAATGGTCAGAAACACAGTGGTCAGAAACACAGTGGCCATAAAAACATTGGTCAAAAACACAGTGCTCAGAAACACACTGGTCAGAAACACAGTGGGCAGAAACACAGTGGTCAGAAACACAGTGGTCAGATACACAGTGGTCAGAATCACACTTGTCAAAAACACAATGGTCAGAAACACAGTGGTCAGAAACACAGTGGCCATAAAAACATTGGTCAAAAACACAGTGCTCAGAAACACACTGGTCAGAAACACAGTGGGCAGAAACACAGTGGTCAGAAACACAGTGGTCAGATACACAGTGGTCAGAATCACACTTGTCAAAAACACAATGGTCAGAAACACAGTGGTCAGAAACACAGTGGCCATAAAAACATTGGTCAAAAACACAGTGCTCAGAAACACACTGGTCAGAAACACAGTGGGCAGAAACACAGTGGTCAGAAACACAGTGGTCAGATACACAGTGGTCAGAATCACACTTGTCAAAAACACAATGGTCAGAAACACAGTGGTCAGAAACACAGTGGCCATAAAAACATTGGTCAAAAACACAGTGCTCAGAAACACACTGGTCAGAAACACAGTGGGCAGAAACACAGTGGTCAGAAACACAGTGGTCAGATACACAGTGGTCAGAATCACACTTGTCAAAAACACAATGGTCAGAAACACAGTGGTCAGAAACACAGTGGCCATAAAAACATTGGTCAAAAACACAGTGCTCAGAAACACACTGGTCAGAAACACAGTGGGCAGAAACACAGTGGTCAGAAACACAGTGGTCAGATACACAGTGGTCAGAATCACACTTGTCAAAAACACAATGGTCAGAAACACAGTGGTCAGAAACACAGTGGCCATAAAAACATTGGTCAAAAACACAGTGCTCAGAAACACACTGGTCAGAAACACAGTGGGCAGAAACACAGTGGTCAGAAACACAGTGGTCAGATACACAGTGGTCAGAATCACACTTGTCAAAAACACAATGGTCAGAAACACAGTGGTCAGAAACACAGTGGCCATAAAAACATTGGTCAAAAACACAGTGCTCAGAAACACACTGGTCAGAAACACAGTGGGCAGAAACACAGTGGTCAGAAACACAGTGGTCAGATACACAGTGGTCAGAATCACACTTGTCAAAAACACAATGGTCAGAAACACAGTGGTCAGAAACACAGTGGGCAAAAACACAGTGGTCAGAAACACAGTGGTCAGAAACACGCTGGTAAGAAACAAAGTGGTCAGAAACACAGTGGGCAAAAACACACTGGTCAGAAACACATTGGTCAGAAACACAATGGTCAGAAACACAGTGGTCATAAACACAGTGGTCAGAAACACAGTGGTCAGAAACACAGTTGTCAGAAACATGGTGGTCAGAAACACAGTGGTCTGAAAAACAGTGGTCAGAAACACGGTGGTCAGAAATTCACTGGTCACAAACACCGTGGTCAGAAACACAGTGGTCCAGAAACACATTGGTCAGAAACCCAATGGTCAGAAACACACTCGTCCGAAACTCAGTGGTCAGAAACACAGTGGTAAGAAACACAGTGGTAAGAAACACGGTGGTCAGAAACAACGTGGTCAGAAACAAACAGATCAGAAACACCGTGGTCAGAAACAAAATGGTCAGAAACACAGTGGTTAGCAACACACTGGTCAGAAGCACACTGCTCTGAAACACAGTGGTCAGAAACACAGTGGGCATAAACACACATGTCAGAAACACGCTGGTCAGAAACACAGTGTTCAGAAACACAGTGGTCAGAAACACAGTGGTCAAAAACACACTGGTCAGAAACACAGTGGTCAGAAACACA
>SZWC01002657.1:9366-21015 GCA_023375785.1 Penium margaritaceum
CACTCACCACTGCCATTTCACTCACCACTGCCATTTCACTCACCACTGCCATTTCACTCACCACTGCCATTTCACTCACCACTGCCATTGCACTCACCACTGCCATTGCACTCACCACTGCCATTGCGCTCAGCACTGCCATTTCACTCACCACTGCCATTTCACTCACCACTGCCATTGCACTCACCACTGCCATTGCACTCAGCACTGCCATTGCGGACGCATCTGCCGCGTCCACGGCAATGGCAGTCCGCACTGCCGTTTCCACTGCCGCTGGCTCTATGGATGCCACTGCCATTCACAGTGCCACGATCGCTGCCATTGCAACCATCACTGCCTGAACTGCTATTCTCTTGTTTTCTCGAGAAATGCTTTCAGTTTTCCCCATCGTCCTCGCGCAACTGTCTGCATTGACCGTTTTTATGAACTTCTCTGACATCCTCGTTGACGCCCATGTCCTTGTTCTTGTCCTCATCGTGATCGCCATATTGAACCAGTTGTTTTGTAATTGACACCGTCGCCACCGCCATTGCTCCCACTGCTCTTATCCTCTCCTGACGCCCATAGGGCATCAGTAGAGAACCAAGTCTGCAGTGCGCTTGCATGTCATGCCACACGTCGCACGTTTCTCTTTTCCCTAAGCTTCTGTGTTTCCATTACGGACGCACCTCCTTCATCATTGTCCTGCACATGCCAGGCAAGCATTTCAAGGGCATTTGGTCTCTTGAGTGACATGAGCTCCATTCCACGTCACCCCTCGTCCTTGGTGCATGGCACCGTCGTGTTTTCCCCTCGCACGATTTTTTTAGGATTTTGATTTCGTGTTTGTTCATCTCACTGGCACCGTGGTGTGTTTCCCGTGCAGGCACAGGAATCGCTCTCACAGGCGTCTTTGCTTACACCCGGGCAAAGTCCGTCAAACAGAACAAGTTATGAAAGCAATGGCTGGTGGCCATTTGTCCTTCTCCTCCCAAACGTTCAATGGCTGTAGCAACCGATGGTGGCGCTCAGTAGGGGTTTGTGGGAATTAGGAAAGCAGGGATGGTGAGAGAGGTAGAGGCGTACGGCATGGCTGGCATGCCTTTGTACATAGCGGCTTTGTGGAAGAAAGAAGGCCACATGCTCATTATGCTCTGACCCAGTCCCATGTGTTTTGGTACAAGTACTGTCAGTGAAGCAATTCTTTTTTAAGTTGTTTTACTCGTTGAAGGATTTTGCATCCTACAATGCATGGTTTAAGACCATTGGTTAGGCGATTGGTGCTGTTGCCTGCCTCGAATGTTGTTCCAGCCTCTTGCTCTAATGGAACGATCATAAATGGATGCTTCTGGCCTTCCTAGCAAAACATTGGAAGTGATGCAATGTTAAGAAATGCTTCATTTGCATTGCACATGGAGTAGGCATCTGAGTCCTCTTGATTCCTTAATGATTACCTCTACTGAAACATGTAGCTCAGATACAATGAGAAACTATTACGAAGCCTCTCAACCTCGTCGTTGACATTGTGACACTGTCCGGTCAGCTGGCGCACTAGCGAGCAAGCACATGTGAGAAACAACAAGGGTTAGACTAGGGAGACGTGCAAAGTCTCATAAGCGCCAATAACTTAGAAATGTAGAGAGAAATGACAACTCACAAGGACACAACACAAATACTTTTCACGGCGCACTGTCGCAATGTCTATTTGTCCTATAACTAACCCAAACCCATTGCTTTGGACCCTGTGACTTGTTACACACATAGGTACGGTACGGCACCTGCCAGTGGACACAAAATGCGAATCATGCAAACCAAGCTCACGGGCCAGTCCACAAAGAAAACTCTAGCGATTGCACAAAAACAGCAGAGTACCCCAGGTGCTCTCTACGGCGGCCGAGTGGACGTGGCAAAGGCGGCGGTGCAAGAGGCGGGTGTGCTGTGGAGACAGCGTGCTGGTGACAAACACATGACCTGTGGACACCGACGGGGAGGAGATGGGAGGGGTAGAGGAGAGGCGGGGAACGTGCCACAAGTTGCCACAAGCGGTGGCGTGCAGGATGACGAGACCAGACGGACGCAACGACACAGTGCCGACACCACGCGAGTGCACAACATCCATACTCATGCGGTCAAAGGCAGTCACGGACAGGAGGCTGAGCTCAAGACCAGGGACAAAGAGAACATCGGTCAGGAAGACGTCACCGGCCGGACCACGGAAACGAACGACGCCAACACCACGGACAGGTAACACCTGTCCGGAGCCTGTCCGGACACCGGAGACATCGCCGACGGGACCGAGCATACTGAAGGCCTCGCGAGAGGCCGTCATGTGGTGCGTGGCCCCGGAGTCGATGATCCAGGTGTCAGCAGGATCCTGGACAGGGGTCGCCAGATCACTCACGGTCACGTGGAAGCAAGCGAGGGACGCGGACGCGGTAGAAGGGGGCGCGAAGCGAGACTGTCAATCATCAAGCCATGCGATGTCGTCAAGAAGTGGGGTGAAGGAGACCACGGGAGACGACGAGATAGACGAAGGAGGAGGACACGACCGCAGCTCAGTCTCAGTCATGCAGGGAGGGTCCGGGGGGCAAGATGTGACGCAACTCGCACTTCCCTGGGGAGGAGGGCGAGGCAGGCCAAGCTGGAGCGCGATGAACTGCTCCAGCTGACGCTCACGGGAGGACGGCCCAGGAGTGTAGACGGAGTGAGGAGTGACGGCGCCGGAACCCGAGTAGTAGGAGGGCGGAGCCGGCGAATGAAGCGGAGGTACCGACGGCTGAGGGTAGTACTGCTGCGGGTAGTGCTGCTGCGGTGTGGCTGTCGGCGGGACAGCCGGAGCTGCTGAAGTGGCAGAGCTGCTGGACGAAGTCGGAGTGTCGGGACCAGCAGCAACGACGGCGGCAGAGGCGAGGCGGCGCTCCCGCTGACGGCGCATAGTGGCGATGACGCGTGCCTCATCCGTCGGGAGGGGGCACGTGTACCACCCGTGCTCGGGCTGACCACAGTTGTGGCAGACCGAGCCACCACTGCTAGACCCGATCGACGACTGCTGCTGTTACTGCTGCGGTGGACCCTTGCCTTTCTTGTTGCGGTTCTTCTTCTTCTTCCCCGAAGGCGACGAGGTAGCTGTGGCAGGGGAGGAGACAACCACGGAGGCAACGGCAGGGGAGGCGACGGCAGGGGAAGCAAGTGCCTCCGTGCGATGGAGCTGAGACTCCTGGTGNCGAGGAAGGGCTCCAGGGCAAGGCGGGAAGCGGGGGGGGCGACTGGGACAAGGGCGCGGACGGCGCGACCAGCGTCATACAGCTGATCGGCCTGGGTGGAGTCGTAGGGCAGGGTGTAGTAGGCCCACAGACCTTCACCCTGCGCCCAGATTCGAAAACTGAGCTCCCAGCTGCGGAACTGCTCGCCGCTCTGAAGCGGCGGCGGAGGTGTCTCAAAGTCCTTTTGCTTGCGGCCGGCACCCAAAGTGGGGCCAAGGACGGAGGTCACTGTCTGCCGTTGGCGCTGAGTCTGCTGCTGTGCCAGGTAGTACGTGGCAGCGGACACAGCGGGGCTAGCATGCCCTGGGGGGATGAAGGACAGCGGCGCACTGGTGGCGCTATGGGAAGCGACCGGCTGTAGCGCTGCAAGCTGCTGCGTGAAGGCGGCAAGCTGTTGCTGAAGAGCAGCAAGAGGGTCAGGGTGGCCGCCAACGTTACCAGTGGGCTACTGCTGCTGCTGCTGCAAGGGCGGCGGCTGCTGCTGCTGCAGGGGCGGCGGCTGCTGCTGCTGCAGGAGCGGCGGCTGCTGCTGTTGTAGGGGCGGCGGCTGCTGCTGCTGCAGGGGTGGCGGCTGCTGCTGTTGCAGTGGCGGTGGCTGCTGCTGTTGCTGCTGCAGGGGCGGCGGCTGTTGCTGTTGTAGTGGCGGTGGCTGCTGCTGCTGCTGCTGTAGCGGCGGTGGCAGTTGCTGCTGCTGCTGCAGCGGCGGCGGCTGCTGTTGTTCTTGATGCAGCGGCGGCGGCTGCTGCTGTTGTAGCGGCGGTGGCTGCTGCTGCTGCAGCGGCGGCGGCTGCTGCTGCTGCAGCGGCGGCGGGTGTTGCTGCTGTTGCTGCAGCAGTCGCTGCAAGAAGGGAGGGGTAGGGGTCCCCCCACCAGAGAAGGACCCCTCATCAGGACTCCCTTCCATTACTCAGTGTCCCTTGTTTTCTATCCTTTCCCCTTTTTTTTCTTTTTTTTTGTTGTTGATGACGTCAGCAGTGACGTCAGCAGTGACGTCAGCAGAGGAGTGCTGACGTCAGCAGCGGTGGACGTTTGGGCCGCTACCGTTGTTGTTGCTCCTGATGCCGCTACAGCCGCTGCCGCTGCTGCTCCTGCTGTTGCTGCTGCTGCGGTTGCTGCCGCTGCTGTAGCTGCCTGCTGCCGCTGCGGGCTGCTGCTGCGAGCTGCTGCTGCGCGCAGCTAGTGCTGCTGCACGCTGCTGCCGCTGCTGCGCGCTGCTGCTGCCGCTGCCGCAAGCTGCTGGCGGTGCCAGTCACTGCACCTGGGTGACGTTCGCCGCTTGCGTCGTCGCCCGCAGACGTCAGACGCCGCCTGCCGCTCACCTCCTCGCGTCACGCGTGGGGGTCAGTGCTGCCGAAAAAAATTCGGCAGCATTTCCCCTGGCCCAGTGGCCGTGGGAAAAAATCTGACGCCGCCACCAGGCGGTTCAATGCTGCCGGAAAAAATCCGGCAGCATTTCCCCTGCACTGGCGCGTATGGGGATCCGCCGGCGTGGTCTGGCACCTGTTCGTCAGTCTTCTGCTGCTGCTGCTATGCTCTGGCTCTGATACCAAAAAGGAATAGCCTAGGCAGCAGGTTGGGGCAGCAGCGCTGTTGATGCAGCGTGCGGGCTTCCACGCTCGTTGCTTAAGTCAGCTGCCCCCTCAGTTTGCTGCTCTAGAGTCTAAGTCTGGAAGCTCTGTGTTTGTTACTCAGAAACGCGCGCGCCAGTGTTAGCGCCAGAAAGCAGCTGAAAACTGTAAGTGACTGATTAGGAATGAAGAATAAACAACAATGGGAGACCCCTCCAAGTTCTAGGCCCCCCCAGCTCTGTATAGCTTGTTACTCAGTGCAACAGCCAATCAGAAAATAGCTCAGTTCAGGCTGGCAGGTTTTCTCGGTGAGGCCTGCCAGGCAGCCGACAGCCCAAAACCCGGGCGTCGTCCGTTTTGCCTGAAAACTGGACCATACTATAATACCGCCGCTGCGAACGCAGCCGTGCGGTCAGAATCTGCTAGAAAAATAGTAGCAAGGAGTTATGGCAGCCTAAACCCAGATAGTGCCCACAACGGTTTGTGCTGCCAAACAGGGTCATGCAACATGCAACTGGGACCCTAGGCAGTGCATGATGACGCAGACGCAATAGGATGTGCTGGACGCACGCAAGCAGCAAATGCGGTGTCAATGACCGCCGGCAGCACGACCGCCGAGGAGGCCTACCGATGGAGCTGAGCACGTCGCCTGAGAGAGGAGGCTCCAGCGAACTGCGAGAAGACCTCAGCGTGCGTCGGCTCCATCGGACGACACTCCATCAGCGTCGCGTCTCGCCGTCAGTCATCTGCACGCCGATGTACACAAGCCGGGAGGACACAACAGAGCACAATGAGAGATGTGCAAAAAACCAACAGCAAGCATCCAGGATGTCGTAGCACCTATCGAGGAGCTATTTGTGAGTGGGATCACCACCCGTCGGTTCTCCGACGCCAGCTGGGTCCAGGTCAAGGATCTACACGAGCATGGACATGACCGAGTAGTCATAGTAAGCTATACAGATAGACGGGGACGGCTCACATCTCAACACTCCCCCATGACCCGATGGTACGCATGTGCATACACATCCAGGAGCATGACAAGTGCGCACTTGTGTCACTGGGAGTGAGGTGTGCGACGGAATGTTGAACATCTCGTCACACACCCCAATCTCAGCGTACGTGCAGGACTGGCAAAATGTTCAAGAGTCCATACTCGCACACTCCACTCTCAGCTACCCTCAAGCAAGGGGCAAAGCTTCTGAAGACAAATGGCCAACATGAACATTCCGCGAGCCAGTGCCTTCGTCAAGAAGTGAGATCGCTACATGTCCGTGCTGAACTAGATAATGGAGATCACCTGTCGCTCCACAAGATCACACACAAAATAATTCTCAACAATAATGTGCTTCATGCATGCATGAAACACGCCAAAGTTCTCAACAATGACAGCGGCACTCTGGTTGTCACAGCGCAGAACAACGTGAGGCACAGACTGACGCAACTCACAAAACAAATGTTGTAGCCACACCGCCTCAGCCTCCAATTCAAGTTTTCTTGGGTGAAAACATTTTGTAGCCATATTGGCTGAAAGTTTGATCACGAAGAAAAGGAGGGAAAAAAACGTAATTGACACTCTAGTTTAAAAAACTCAACATTTTAAAGAACCATCCATATGGCATCTTTTACTCGTTTTCTCCCACCTTTGATACAAACCCTTCTTACCTATGAGATTTTCGTCTAGGAACAAGGGAGGGGTCGACATCACTATGCACATGTCAATATGCCAGTGATATTGAGCTTCCAGTACTGGGGTGACTACTTCAAGCCATACAAGGCCTTGCGCAACCGTTAAACCTTGTCATCGACCTCAGAGCCTCGTGGTTAGACCATGCAGATCTCCTCCTCTTGAGCTCTATGGAAGGAATGTGATGTTCACGTCCATCTTGTGCAGCTCCCAATTGTGGTGCGCAATAACCCAAAACAAGGCGCAAGCGGTGGTCATGCGGCCAAGGGGTGCAATCAGTAAAATCCGTACGCTTGACCTGTGAGAATCCCTTGGTCTTCAAGTGGACCGTGCCGGCATCAGGCCTCTCTGGCACACCTGATCTTGTGCTAGCATTAGGCTCCACAATGCAGTGTGGAAGGATCACAGGTGGGAATGTGCCTCGCATCTAGAGACATAATGCTAGACAGGTCGCGGTATGTAGGAGATTCAAAGAAGAGAGCATCGTAAGACTCGACAATGCAATGGCGAGCGGGGTCCCAAAGGCGTCAAGCCTTTGACCGTAGGGAAATACCAAGGAAGACAAACATGCGACCCCGAGGTGAGACCTGGGACCTCTGCTAGTCCTTGGTGTACCAGACACAGGCTAGAGAACTCCAAACAAGAGCGAGACGGAGATCGACACGATGGCCAGACCACAGATCGTACGGCGTGACATGTTTTGGAAGAAGGCCATGTGATAGGCGGTTTCAAACTCACTTTTTGCAAGAGAAGCCCTCAAAAGGCAAAGGAATTTGGAAGACTGCACTCAGACCGGATGGCAAGGACCGCATCCTCCATGGTGTGGTTCTAGCACACAGACACACTTTTCTGTTGTGGTGCACTAGGGGCTGAAAGTCGGTGATAACCACGGTGCTTAGCAAGAAAAACATGGCAATGTCGCTCAAGAACTTACCACCACGATCCAAGCGGAATGTGTGAAGGGTGTGATGAGACTAGCACTCAACCATCACCAGCTAGAGACAAACCAGCAACGCAATATTGCCCTTGTGGCGTAGGCTATAGACCCACCGCACCTGGGTGAATTCATCAGTTAGGGTGAGAACATATCGACCCTGATCTGAGAAGGACGCGAGTGGAAGTGGACCGAGGAGGTTCGACTGGACCAACTCTAGCAAACGGTGTGCCCAGGAACTAGAGTCAGGATAAGTGTAACGATGCATCTTCCCCTGGATGCAAAAAACGCAATCCATCTTGGGGGGCTTCTTGAAGGAAGTCGCGTCAAGATTGAGGGCTGGAAAAGTCGGAACAAGCTTGTACACAATGTTTGAGCTCATGTGACAGAGGCGGCGATGCAATAGGTGGTGGTCCTCGGGAAAGAAAACGCCAGTAACAAACGTGTGTGCATAAGAGGACGAGGAAGGAGGTACGGAGGAAGGGCGGAGAGCAATGTGGTATAAGTCATTGACAACATATGTACAGAGGACAACAAAATGAGTGTCACATGTGGAAACAATGGCAAAGTTAACAGCATGCTCAACAAAGACACCCATCCGAGTACATGTATGAATAGACAACAAGTTGAGCTCCTGATCAAGAACGTAGAGCACGTCAAAGACATACAAGGGGCCATGCAGTCCATCAGATCTTACTACCTCAATGCCCTGGACTAGCAAGGACCGACCAAATCTCGTGCAAATAGACCGAACAGCCCCTACACGTTTGAGGAAAAAGAAGTCAACTCGACGATAGGTCATTTTGTGAGTGGGACCGGAGTCAATGATGCGGGTACCACGCACCTCACAACCCATCCTTGCCACTGAGAAATGGGCTACAGAATACTCCGTAGCCACCGGACGCTTAGCAGGGAGGATGAAATCTGCACGGAAAGCACGTGGCTGGGACTCGTCAAACCACTCTGTATAGTGAGGCCCGAATTCATCACAGTCATTCGATGCTCTCCCACACGCATCATCACGGGCCACAAACCCAACAAGACAAGCAGACTATGGACCACACGATTGTGTCAACACACTTGTACCTCCCTGGGTGCAAGGCCCAAGAAGGTGATGAAGCTTCGTGATTATTCGATCGCGTGGGTCTACAGGATCAGCGGCGTCGACGGTGCATGGAGGGTCAATGGTCGTCGTGGTTGCGCGGCCGCTCTGGGTTGTACTGGAGGAAATCGTCTGCTTGGTATGCGTGGCTTAAAGGCGTTACATGATCTGTGTCCAGTGAGGGGTTTTGCACACTCATTGTAGTGATGTCTGCTCCCAGAGTTGTATCAGTGGTCTCAACGTCCCCTACCACCACTCGATTGTTGCGGACACTACCACTGTTGCCTCTTGCCACGGCTCCGTTTTCCCTTCTTCTCTTGTGCAATGGTGGCCACGTCCTAGGAGGAGGGCGACGGAGAGGATGGTGAGGACAAGGCGCTGAGGAGGAGAGGGGTCGTTGGTGAGGCGGTCATCGCAACAACCGTCAAACTTGCCTGATGGGCCTGGGAGCCTCACGTGCGGCCATCCACTGCAAGTAGTACTGATGGGCCCAAGGGAGCAGCTTAGCTCCCTTGGGCCCATCAGAAGATGGGCCCAAGGGAGCCCATCTTGGGCTCCCTTGGGCCTTGCTAAAGTGTGAGCTACCGGACTCTATGAGTCTGGTAGCTCAACAGGAATCACCTGGTTGAAATGGGTGAACATGTTGACGAACTCCATGTGGACCCCGACCATGATGGTCTGTAGGGTCCACAGTAGGGAGCCGCCAATCGTACCGAAGCAGAGTGTAGATCCGCATGACTCACCGCCAGTAGGCTGCCACCGAATCGGAGGCACCCGGTCAAAAGGGGGCTGAACTCCTGGAGATACGTTGTCGTTGTTGTATGGGACTAGCTTGCCAGGAGGGTCGGACCAAATCCCACTCGCGGCGGGGTCCACGTAGGTGCCTGTACTAGGGACATCCAGGAACATAAAGAAGTAGACGGCTTCTCGGGACACGGTGTAGAGCAAGCCATGCATGGCTCTCGCCGCAACCTATGCCTAGCGAAGGTTGGCCGTCTGATACTGGCTCAAGTGATATGGCGCGACATCCTCCGCATCAGCCCACACTTGGAGAGGGTCTCCAAGGCCTCAAACCCAACATCGCTATTGTAGCATGGTGGTGGAGCCTCAAAGTCCTCCGGCGGCCACTCCTTGGAGAGGGCAACCTCAGGGGCACACTCAAGCACATGGGGAATTGGAAATCCACCATCAGAGAGCGGTGTGTCGATAATGTGTGGGAGTGTTCTACTGGGAAGCTAACCTAACATTATGTGTGGGAGTGGTCTACTGACCCAACTGGAGACGGCTCATCCCCTTGATGGCCTCTCGCAGCTGGAGGCCAAAAGCATGGCACCCGGTCTCTCTAAGGCCTTGTAACTGCTATTGTCGACCATCGATGCCGTCACCGATGTTGTTGTCTCTAGCAGACACATGTTGTTGCACGCCCTACTACACATACTACTGTGGTACTCTGGCTGCGGCCGGCAGAGGCTGTTGCATCCTCTATAGCGTAGTGAGAACCTCCTTGAGGGTAGTTGCCTGTGCCACCTCCTGCTGCCGGATGTCCTCCTACACCTAGAATAGGGAGCCGATGGCCTTGGGAGCGAGGACTAGGCACCTAAGCCACTGAGCCAAAGTAGAAAGAAACAGTAGGCCCCTTTTGCTTGCCGTCACCAGGTGCCATGTGGGCCATTCCGTAGGGCCAAATGCAGAAGTGGTCGGATTGACAATCCGACTGCGTTTCTCAAGGGCTCAAGATGCATAGTTTTTTTTTCTTCAAGTAAAACGTTTAGCTAAGTGAGTGATGATATCATTACCCACAATGACGACATAAGCATTAAGATTTTCCAAATCAAGCAAAACTTGGAGAAATGATTAAGCAGAGGATGTAGAATGCAATGGTAGTGATTTGTAACAAAAACTTCAAAGCGTCAATAATGTCATTTTTTTGACATAGCCCAAAATCCAGAAAAGGTTATACATCTGAGAGCGTGTTTTCAAATTCTGCATTCTACAAGGCACGAAACAAAGTGTGAGTGGATGCAATGGACAGCTTATGACCAGGGCTTTCTATAGAGCCCTTACACGGCTCTGTAGTAAGGGGTGGTCATATGGGGTCGCCATATTCTCACACATACGGGGTGGTAGTAGTTGCGACTTGACTGAAACTTTTGAGAAGCTTCATGGACCGCATATGGACATCACATGTCCTAGCTGCTGCTAGAAAAGGTTGGCAGACCCTCTGCTGCTTTCATATTGGTAGCCATGGTGATCTGATAGTAGCTTTCTTTGTAAGGGTGTCTTTGCTGCTACAATCTAATAAGGCGGGTCATCGTGGGTTGTGGGGTCCTCCTAGGATCGTGACTCTAGCAATGACTCTCACAGCAACTGCCACTGTTGTGACTCTGCTTCACAGCTCACTGAGGGAAGTCTTGCTGCTCTGATTCTATGGGAAATTTCTAGGAAGCTTCCTTGCCTTCTTGCTTCTGACGTGGCGACACTACCTAGTCAGATGGCATACTAGCAAAAAAGTAGGTACTATAAATAGCAAGGGCTAGGCTAGGGAGATGCACAAAGTCTCATTAGCTCCAATAGTTTCGAAAAGTTGAGAGAAAGAACAACTGAGGATTACATAACATGAATACCTGCCACGGTGCATGGCGGATGACGCACGCGACAGTGTCAGCTTGTCCTAAAACTGGCCCAAAATCATTGTTTCTGTTGGAATTCTGCACACTCTCATCCATATGCAATACCGTCTAAACCTAGAGATGCAAAATCTTTAGCCAGATGCTATGATTCATCACACGCATGTGTGCGGCACCAATTGGTGGACACAAAGTACAAAACATGCGAACTGGGTTCCAGAGTCAGTCTATCGAGTAACACGAACAACTATAGAAAAACTACAATGTACCCAGGTAAGAATTCGGGATGTCATAGCAGCCGTCAGGGAGCTGTTGGTGGGTAGGATCACCACCTGTTTGTGCCCCGAAGATGGTTGGGTCTGCATCAATGATCTACAAGAGCATGGACATGGCCGAGTGGTCACAGTAATCTGGACACATCGAAACAGTAGTAGTAAACAGTTGTGTTATATCTCTCGTTGTCATAAATGAAGGTTTTGAATATGTAGTTAA
>SZWC01002657.1:24346-47711 GCA_023375785.1 Penium margaritaceum
TAATGATTTTTTTGCTCTGATTGTCACAAGAAAGAGTGATACAGCCTATAGGATTGTGCAACTACTGTAGCAAGTGGGAAAGCCGAATGGCCTCACATGTACCTGCATCGAGAGCTATGTACTCACACTCACTCGAGCTCCTGGCCACACATCCATGCTTGCCACTTTTCTAGGAAATGGCAGTGTTGCAAACCAAGAAAATGTAGTCTGTACGACTATGAGCAACTGCATCACGAGCCCATTCAATGTTGTATAAACCATCAACAAGAACTAAGGAAAACTCTCTAAAGTACAGGCCTAGGCGTAGGATGGAGAGCGTCTTGCAACACACAAAGTAAGCCCCCAAGGTCGTTCTTTGACGCATTGATACAACTGCAAAAGAAACACGACAAAGGCTACACCAACACACGTGGTGGCCATGTACATCAGTGAGCCAATGGCATGTAGATTGTCTGTTGCATTCACCGTCTCCCCCAGTTTGGAATTGTCCATGAACTCCAGTAGTTTCTGTCCTACTCAAGTCATCGGTATAGAGGCCGAAGGAACAGCAGAAAGCAAGGGGAGAAAACACTCCCCTACACTATGAATGTACACAACCTGATATACATGTAGTGACTGTTTTGAGCGGTCATCCTCAAGTTCCATGGCCAAGAAGACTCGGTTCGGACCAAGATCTTTCATTTTGTAAGCTGACTAAAGGATAGTTTTCACTCCTCGAACAACAGCTTGGTTGGGGGATGAAATGAGCAGATCACCCACATACACAAGGATGGCAACAATTGAGGAAGACGGTGCACAAATGAATCATGCATTGTCAACAGTTGTTTTGTAAAAGCCACCTTTATCAAGCATGGATTCTACCTCCTAATTCCAGCACCATGGTGACTGCTTGAGGCCGTACAAGGCCTTGTGCAGTTGCCACACCTTGTTGGTGCCATCTATGAAACCAGGGGGTTGAACCAGGTAGATCTCTTCATCAAGCCTACCATGAAGGAAGGTATTGTTCACGTCCATTTTCTCAAGTTCCTAGTCATGCTGAGGAAGTTCTCATGTAGCGGCGCATTGGCCTAAGGGGGAACAGTTCTCATCAAGGTCAGTTGTGGGAATCTCAGAGAATCCCTTTAATGTGGAATGTACTTTTTACCAATCTACTGTATTGTCCGTCCTTAGTTTTTGATGAACCCACTTGGCTGAGACAGCTTGTCTGCCAGGGGGAAGGTCTACACTTCCATACACACCATGCTCAGACAAAGCCTTTAGCTCATCTTGCATTGTTGCTTCCTACGTAGAGAAGTCATTGGCTCTATATTCCTCGTGGACCGTCACAAGCTCTGCAAGCAGTGAGGGACCAAAATTGGCAAAACATTGGGATACATATCCAGAAACAGACATGCTAAGAGCATGATAAAATTTGTACTGCACAAGTGGGAACCCAATGGCGGAAGTGGGGCTCATCGCTGATTCAGAGTCAGACAATTCAGCTAAAGCAGTGAGTCCAAGGATAAAAGTCAGGGCTCACCACATAAAGAACTCTATTCTGGAGTAGTGGGGCCACGTGTTTAAGTACCTTCAGAGGGAGCAGAGGTCACCCTCAGTCGAGGATAGGCCAAAAACAGGTGGTAGAAAATGATGTGTAGACATAGTAAGACCTCCCCAAAGCCAATAAACAAGAGATGATAGACAGAAGAGATTACATTTAAAGACATCCTATTGGGTATACGGCTCCATGCGGACACCTTGTGTTTTAAGAAAACAACAGGTGGGACCCAAAACTTTGCCACCGTGGCCACAAAAAAAAACACAAAGATGATGACCACAGGCACGTTTAGCCAGGGGAGCCAAGACTCAAGGATTTCAATGACATCACTTTTGTGACAGAGTGAAGATCCAACAGTATCCTGAAATGTTGTTGGTGAGGCAGAGCACGTAACGACCCAAACCCCTGAGGAAGTCTTGTGGAAGAGGGTCCAAGATGCCAGCATGCACACGGTCAAGAGGTCAACGGGTCAAGGAGTCGTAGGTGCAAAAAGGGTAGCAGTGAATCTTGCTTTGAGCAGAGTCAAGACAGTCTACGGAACAAGGTGTGAGGAACTTGACGGTGTCCAGGCCAATGGCAGGCGGTGAAGCAAAGCATGCAAGCAATTATTGTAATGTGGATGTTAGACTCGTAATGATGCAAGAACTGAGTGCATGAGGGAGACAAGGAGGGTGCAATGTGGACAAGAGCAGCGGTAGCAGGTGGGGGAAGAGAGAGAGTGGGACACAAAAAGAGACGGTCAAAGCAAAGCGTACAAAGCACAGCTTGGCCTGAGGAGTGAAAGGAGGCAATGCCAAGACCACGACTGGACAGGAACTCCATGTCCTAACTATTAAGGATGGTAAGGCACAACAAGATGACTTCCAGATCATGTTCATCTAGAATTTTTTGCAAGAAGAGGTCACCACCTGGTCTGGTGAAAGAAACGACCCCAATACCTTAAACATGGAGGAGTGGGCCGAAGCCTGTACGCACAAAATGGACAAAGCCAATAGGACCAAGAGACATGAAAGAGGAACGGTAGGAGGTCATGTGGTAGGTGGCTCCTAGATTGATGATCCGGAAGCCATGAGAGATACAAGCCGAGGAAAACACAAGGCTGGCAGCAACATTTTCAGATTGCAGGGTATAAGAGTCCCGAAGATGGTGAGGGAATGCACGGGGCTGCCAGTTTTCTATCCACGCACAGTCATCAAGCAGAAAACCTTAAACTCCCCCTCCCGCCGATGTGCCATGAAGGGCTCCATCCAACTGGAAGACAAGGATACAAGACATGACCATCATTTTCTCACCTTCCTCATCATGAAGATGCAGTACTTCAAAAAGGTGTTACTTGAGGGCACGCTCCTCAACAACATGATTGTCAAAAAGACAATCGCTGGAGCACAGCTTAGGTAAGCTAACACCAAGCCGTGACCAGGGTGGTGGTGTGTACTAGGATGAGGAGGATCCGTAATAGGTTGGTTCCATGGGCGGTTGGACCCAGTCCCGCTGAGGGACAGGGCCAGATGGAGGTTCATAAGTTTTGTGGTCGGGTGAGAGAGCTATCAAAGTAGAAGCGGTGGTGGTGTGCACTACAATGAGGAGGACCCGTTATAGGTTGGTTCCATGGGCGGTTGGACCCAGTCCCGCTGAGGGACACGGCCAGATGGAGGTTCATAAGTTTTGTGGTCAGGTGAGAGAGCTCTCAAGGTAGAAGCGGTGGAGGGTGTAGCAACAATGCTATTCACAGTTGCTCAGGTAAAGGAGGAGACTCCAGCAGCGTCGAGTCTCGCCGCCAGTCATCTGCATGTTGATGTACACAAGCCGGGAGGACACAACAGAGCACAATGAGAGATGCGCAAAAACCAACACTCCCCCATGACTCACAGGCGTAGTGCACATGGGCGGGCAGAGACACAGTCAACAACCAGACTCCCATAGGGCACGCAGAGGCACAGGCAGAGACAAAGAGAGCCACTCATGGACGCATGCCAACCAAACTCACAGCCTTCTTGAACGAGTCGCGCTTCAGTCCCTTGGTCAAGAAGTCAGCCAGCTACCATGCTGTCTCAACCCACACAATGCTGATGTTGCCTTCATGAAAGAGTGAACGCACATTGTGATACTCAACGTTGATGTGCTTTGTGCGTGTGTGATGCACGCCGTCGTTGGCAGCAATGGTCATGGCACTCTCATTGTCACAATGCAACGTGATGGATGCGACAGACTGACGCACCTCGGACAACAGAAGACGCAACCACACACTCTCACACGCGCCTGAGCCAAGGGCCACGTACTCAGCCTCAGTGGTACTACATGCAATACACCCTTGTTTGCCACTGTGCCAGGACTCAGCCGTGCTGACGATCAGAAAGATCCAGCTTGTGCGACTCAAACCGTCTAGACTGCCAGCCCAGTCATTGTCTGTGTAGCCCACCGCGACACGGACGGTTGGCGGCGGAACATGAGACCTTGCCGAGGAGTCGAGACGACGTAGCGCAGTACTCGGATCGTGACCTCAAAGTGGAGGTAACGCGGCTCCTAAGAAAACTGATCGAGGAGGCTGACGGCGAAGGCGATGTCTGGGCGCGTCGTCGTCGCCAGGAACATCAGTGACCCGATGACTCGCAGATACGTGGTCACATCAACTGGCTCGCCCACAACGGCAGTGTCAAGACTCTTCAACTTCACCTGGCCATTAGGTAACATGGGTGAAGATGCGCTGGGCACGAGGGGCAGGTCCTCGGCGAAGCGAGTGGACAGGGTCTGCACATTGGCAGCCTGGTGGACGTGCAAGATGCCCTGGAAGCGATCATGCTCAAGCTCCATGCCCAGGAAGACTCGGGCGGACCCAAGATCCTTCATCTGGTAGGCGGTGTGTAGCAGGCCCTTGACACGATGGATGGCACCCATGTCAGGCAATGCAATGAGGAGATCATCGACGTAGACCAGGAAAACGGCAAAGGTCTGGCCTCGTGGGCTGAAGAACAGTGCGGGGTCAGTGGTGCTGCACTGAAGGCCGCCACAAAGAAGCGTGCTGCTGATCTCCTGGTTCCAACACCAAGGCGACTGCTTCAGGCTGTACAGGGCCTTGCGCAGCCGCCAGACTCTCCCAATCCCATTGTCGAAGCTTGGAGGCTGCACCATGTACAACTCCTCACCCTCCAGTGAACCATGCAGGAAGGCGTTGCTCACGTCCATCTGATCTAGCTCCCACCCATGCTGGGCAACCAGGCTGAAGAGCGCCCGGCTCATGGAGAACCGGCCAACTGGGGCAAAGATCTGGTCGTAATCAACCCCAGGGACCTGAGCAAACCCCTTGGCTGTGAGGCGGCCCTTGTACTTGTCCAATGACCCATCGGGCTTCCATTTGCGCCAAAAGACCCACTTGGCAGCGATGGCCTTCCGACATGGAGGGAGGTCGATGATGTCATACTATGGTGCTGCCGGATAGAAGTGAGCTCGTCAGCGCAGGCAGCATCCCAGTGTGCGGCCTCAGGAGAGGCTCGAGCCTCACGCAGGGTGGTTGGGTCCTCCGAGCGTACTATGGAGCGTACTGAGAGAGCATGAGCATCTCGAGCTCCAGGTGGGATGCGTGCGAGTGCAGCCATGACAGCATGCCGATGCTCGTGATGAAGCATGGAATAGCCCAATGCAGAGCCATGATGAAGGTCTGCAATGATAGCCGAAGTGGTTAGGCCGAGGGCCTTAGTGCCAGGGGTCTTCACTCACAACCGTAGGAGTGGAAGAGACACATGGAGCGACAGGGGGCCGAGACGCCACTGGGCGAGGTGCTACGGTCTGTGCACTCACTGACGATCTGGGTCGGAGGCTGTCGCCTGGGCCACGCATGTAGCGCGGCAGGGCATGAGATGGCACCGAGTCTGATGGGCCGACAGAGGAGGACGGGATTACTAGCCCGGAGGGATCAGCGGACGTGACTGGGGCTACTGGCCCGGAGGGGCCAACGGACACGACTGGGGTCGCCGGCCAGGAGGGACCAGTGGACGCGACTGGGGCGCCTGGCCCGGAGGGGCCAGTGGTCACGACTAGGGCGGCTGGCCTAGAGGGACTAATGGACACAACTGTGGTGGCTGGCTCGGATGGACTAGTGGACACGACTAGGGCAGCTGGCCTAGCGGGACCAATGGAAGCGACTGGGGCTGCTGGCTTGGAGGGGCCAACGGGCGCGACAAGGACAACCGGCCCAGAGGGGCCAGCGGGCGCAACTAGGGCTACTGGCTCTGAGGGGATAGCAGGCGCAACCGGGGTTGCTGGCTCGGAGGGGCCAGCGGGCACGATGGGGGCTACTGGCTCGGAGGGGCCGGCGGCCGCAACGGGGGCTGCAGGCTCAGAGGGACTAAGTGATGTGCCTCCCGGAAGCGGTAGGACAGAGGACAGAATCACCACTCCCCCACGCAACGGGAGGAACACCGACGAGTCGGAGCGAAGCGATCGCAGAAATAGCTCCTCAAAGAAGAGGGCATCACGGGACTCGACGATGTAGTGTCGGGAGGGATCCTAGAAGCGCCAAGCCTTGGACTGATGAGAGACGCCAAGAAAGATGCAAGGAAGCCCGCGGGGGACGAGCTTGCCACCCTATTGCGAGGCAGGCGGCCACACAATGGCCACACAGCCCCAGACGCGAGCTGGACGGAGGTCAGCTCGTTGACCGCACCAGTGCTAGTATGGCGCGGACTGGTGGGGAAGGGGTCCGTGGGGAATCCAGTTCTAGACCCGTGTCATGTAGGCCATGGCTTCAAAATAGAGGCCATCAGAGAGGTCAGACTCAACCCACATGGTGCGGACGGCATCCGCCATCGTACGGTTCCACCGCTTGAAGACGCCGTTCTGGACGGGCGTGTAGGGCACGGACGTCTCGTGGTGGATACCGCGGGAGGCGAGGAAAAGTGTGGTCTCGCACATGTACTCACCATTGCGATCATAGCAAAAGCTGCATAGAGATCGGCCATACTCGCACTCCGCAAGGACAATCCAGTCCTAAATGGCACGAGCAACATCGCTCTTCTTCCAAAGGCAAAAGACCCAGCGGAAACGAGAGTAGTTTTCCGTGCGGGTGAGGACATAGCGGCCATGCTCTCCGACAGACTCGGTAGGGAGAGGACCCATGACACCGGAATGGACCAGGTCTAGAGGGGCGGATGCACGGCAGGAGGACAGAGGGTACGTGGACCGGTGCATCTTGCCCTGAGCGCAATCAACACACTATGTGGGGCAGGGGAGAGGGAAAGTTTCTAGGTCAAGGCCCTTGGCCGGCTGGGTGCAGAGCATGCTGTTGACGGCAGCAGAGTGGACGTGGCAAAGGCGGTGGTGCAAGAGGTGGGTGTGCTGTGGAGAGAGCATGCTGGTGAAGAAAACATGGCCTGTGGCGGCCGACAAGGAGGGGATGGAAGGAGAGGAAGACAGATGAGGTACGTGCCACAGGTTGCCACGGGCGGTGGCGTGCAAAACGACAAGACCATACGGACACAACGACACAGTACCAACACCACGCAAGTGCACAACGTCCATGCTCATGCGATCAAGGGGAGTAACGGATAGAAGGCTGAGCTCAAGACCTGGGACGAAAAGGACATCGGTCAAGAAGATATCACCAGCAGGGCCACAAAAACGAACGACACCGACACCGCGGACAGGTAACACATGTCTAGAGCTTGTCCGAACCCCGGAGACATCGCCAAAAGAACCAAGCAAGAGGATCATGTGATGCATGGCTCTGGAGTCAATGATGCGGGTCTCGGCATGGTCCTGGACCGGTGTCGCCCAATCACTAACAGTCACATGGCAGCAAGCGAGAGACGCGGATGCGGTGGAAGGGGGCACGAACCGGGACTGCCAATCATCAAGCCACGCGAACTCGTCACAAAGGGGGGCACAGGAGATCACAAGGGATGGCAAGACAAATGAGGAAGTAGGACACGACCACAGCTAAAGCTCAGTCATGTAGGGTAATGGGGACAAGCAGGAGGTGACGCAACTCACACTTCCCTGGGGGGGGACGACGAGGCAAGCCGAGCTGAAGCGCAATGAACTGATCTAGCTGACGCTCGCGCGTGGATGACCCAGGAGTGTAGACTGAGTGTGGAGTGATGGCATCAGAGCCCAGATAGGAGGACTACCCCAGTGAAGAGAACGGAGGCGCCGACGGCTACGGATGACAATGCTGAGGAGCTGGTGTCTACGAGACCGGTGTTGCAGTCGGAGGAGTGAAGCTGTAGGTGGGGGTCCAGGCGTGAGGGGTGGCAACAGCTACGACGGCAAAGGCGAGACGGTGCCCCATTGGTGACACATGGTGGCGATGACACGCGCCTCGTCTGTCAGTAGCAAACACGTGTACCACCCGTGCCCTGGTTAGCCAGAATTGTGGCAGACCGAGACACTACTCGACCCAATCAACTACTGCTGTTGCTGACCCTTGCCCTTCTTGCCCTGGCGCTTCTTCCCCGGTGACGAGGAGCTGGTGGAGGAAGAAGCGGCTGCGGGGGAAGCGATTTCCACAGAAGCAATGGCAGGGGAGGCGAGGGCCTCTGTGACGGGACTCCAAGTGAGCTTCCTCAATCCTGAGGAATAGCTCGTATGCCCAAGGCATGAGGATACCCTGGGCCGCCATGGTGGAGAGGACGTCCTGGGAGTAGTGGACGAAGACGTTCACGTTCGCGCCGGTGGCACCGCACTTGATGGTGAGGAGCGCGGCCAGAGGGGGTGGAGCAGAGGTGCCTAGGCGGCGAAAATGTCCTCAGTCCGTTGCCAATACATAGTGACTCTCTTGGTCTCCTCCATGTGTAGGAAGTTGAACTCCTGTAACAGATGGCTGGTCTCAGTTTTGCTGGACAGGCAATGGGTACGAGTGAGGACGTACCACGTGGCTGCAGGGTCTAGGGTGCCGCCAGTGGTAAAGTCGCCGAGAAAGGGATCTAGAGCCATGCGGGAAGCCGGAGGAGCGACGGGGACGAGGATGCGTATGTCGTGACTGGAATCATACAGCTGGTCAGCTTGGGTGGAGTCGTACGAGAGGGTGTAGTATGCCCACAGTCCCTCACCCTATGCCCAAATGCGGAAGCTAAGCTCCTAGCTCCGAAAATGCTCGCTGGCCTGAAGCGGCGGGGACGGTGTCTCAAAGTCCTTTTGCCTGCGGCCGGTGCCCAGAGTTGGGCCAAGGACGACAGTCAGTCTGCCGCTGGCGCTGAGTCTGCTACTGCGCCAGGTCATATGTGGCAGCGGACACAGCGGGGCTGGTATGTGCAGGAGGAATGAACGGGTATTGGTGGTAGCTTGTGAGGCCACTTGCTACGGTGCTGCAAGTTAGTGCGTCACGCTGGCAAGCTGTTGCTCAATGGCAGTCAGGGGGTCAAAGGTGCCGGTGACGATGCCTATAGCCTGCTACTACTACTACTGTCGCTACTGTTACTACTACTGCTGCTGCTACTACTACTGCTACTATTACTGTTGTTGTTGTTGCTGCTGTTGTAGCTGCTGCACCTATTGCAAGAAAGGGGGGGCTAAGGGTCCTCTAACAGAGGAGGACCCCTCCCCACTGGGGCTGTTAGCCATGGTGGGTTTTGATGCCCCTTGTGTTTTTTTTTTTGCTTCTTATGTCAGTAGTGACTTCAGCTTAAGATGGCTGACATGAGCAACTGTCGTCGCATTATCCGGAGGACTGGTGCTCTTGCTATTGCTGCTACTGCTGCTATTGTTGTTGTTGTAGTAGAAACTTCTACTACTTCTGCCACTACGTGCTGCTGCGATTGTTGTGGCTGTTGCAACAACTATGGTAGCTGCTGTAGCCGTGGCAAAGGTGCTCGTGGGGTGGGGGATTTATTTTTCTGTTTTTTCCTTCCTTTCCGTTTGTTGCAACCTTCGTTGCTCGTTGTGGGCAGCGGGCTGCGGGCAGCGAGCTCGCTACTCGCTGCCAGCAGTCTGCTACTCGCTACGAGCAATGGGCTCACTTCCAGCAGCCCGTTGCTCGTGGCATGCTGCGGGCTGCGAGTAGCAGTAACCACTACTTGCTGTTACCAGCTACTGCTCGCTGCTGCTGCTGCTGTTGTAGCCGCCTGCTGCTACGGCTTGCTGCTATGGCTGTCGCAGCCTGTTGCTGCTGTTGCTTGCTGTTGCAATTGCTGCTCGCTATCGGTGTTGCTCGCTACTGCTGCGACTACTTGTTACCGTTGCTTCTACTGCTGCGAGCTACTACTGCTGGCCGCCACTGCTGCTTGCTGCTGCGGGCTGCTGTTGCTGTGGGCTGCTGCTGCTGTGTGCTGTTGCGAGGTGCTGCTGCTGCCAGCTACTGCTCCTACACGCAGGTGCTGCTGGTTGCTGTTGCCGCTGCTTGCTACTGTTGCCTACCGTTGCTGCTGTTGCAGGCAACTGCTGATGCGTGCTGGTGCCAGTCACTGCACCTAGGTGACGTTGCTGCGTGCGTCGTCGTTCGCGGGTGTCGGACGCGGCCTGCCGCTCACCTCCTCGTGTCACGCGTGGGGGTCAGTGCTGCAAAAATGTTTGGCAGCATTTTCCCTGGCCAAGTGGCCGTGGGAAAACATCTGACGCCGCCACTAGGCGGGTCAATGCTGCCGAAAAACATCCGGCAACATTTCCCCTGCATTGGCACGTATGGAGGTCCGTCAGCGTTGTCTGGCACCTGTACGCCAGTCTTCTGCTGCTGCTGCTACGCTTTAGCTCTTATACCATGAAGGAAACGCTAGGCGACAAGTTGGGGCAGCAGCGTCGTTGATGCAGCGTGCGGGCTTCCACGCTTGTTGTTTAAGTCTGCTGCCCCCTCAGTCTGCTGCTCTAGAGTCTAAGTCTGGAAGCTCTGGGTTTGTTACTCGGAAACGCGCACGCCAGTGTTAGCGTCCCAAAGCAGCTAAAAACTGAAAGTGACTAATTAGGAATGAAGAATGAGCAACAATGGGAGACCCCTCCAAGTTCTAGCTCCCCCCGCTAGTGGAAAACTTGTTACTCAGCTAACCAGCCAATCGGAAAATAATCCTAGACCTATTTTCTGGAAGGCAGGGTTTTCTCGGTGAGCCCTGCCAGACGCCCGACAGCCCAAAACCCGGGGGTCGTCCGTTGTGCCCAAAACTTGGACCATGCCATAATACTAACGGTGCAAATGCAATCGTGCGGTCAGAATTAGCTAGAAAATTGGCAGCAAAGAGTTATGGCTGCCTGAACCCAGGCAGCGCATACTACAGTCCACGATGCCAAATAGTGCCACGCAACAAGAGACATGGACCCTGGGCAGAGCATGATACTGCAGACGCAATGGCACGGTCAGAACCATTGCTGGGTGTATGCAGACAGCATCTGTGGTGGTAGTGACCGCCGGCGGCCAGACCGCCGAGGAGGCCTGCCGATGGAGCTGAGCACATTGCTGTATGGAGGAGGCTCCAGCGAACTGCGAGTAGGCCTCAGCGTGCGTCGACTCCACCGGACGACATTCCAGCATCGTTGAGTCTCGCCGTTAGTCATCTGCAAGATGATGTACATAAGCCGGGAGGACACAACACAGCACAATGAGAGATGCGCAAAAACCAACACAAAGTTGGTCGTAGAGGAGGAGAAAGAGGAAGACGAGGCAAAAGAAAGGATGTGACCATAATAGCTACTCGCAGTACAGTGGAGGCGTTTGGAGATTGTTCCACCATTCTTTAAGACAGGTTGTAGTGAACTCATAGAGTAAGCCTATGCTAGGGGACGCGCCCGGTTGCACTAGTACCGAGACGCTTGATCTTTGTACACAGGATATGTAGATTAAGGTCAAACGGTTCAAGGATAAGACCGGCCACAATATAGAGACATGCAGGGAGTTGACCGGATGTTTTCTTGTCAAGTTCACTGAGAAGGCAAAGACTACGGGCCTAGTACGCACCAGCAAATGCATCTGCCCCCATGCACAGCTGGTTGAACCAAAGAGTAAGGGTACTCTTAGCTTCATGACATGTCATGGTTTTGTGGTAGCAAATGAGTGTGTATGCGCCAATGGGATCAGCAGTACTGCGACGTGTTGTGTCACCATTGTATATTCTAATGTCATCAAGGAAATCATCGGGGTCCACAATGATTAGGGCGTGTGCAGCACATACAACTTTGGACTACAATGTAATAAAAGGTTGTTATGTAGTGGGATCAGTATAGGAGTAATACTCTTAGAGGAGCTCACCTTGAGTCTAGGAACTGAGCCAGGTTTCTCATGAAGAGAGGGTCAACTTGGATGGAGAGGTCTCAAAATGTTTTCATTGATGACGAGGGAGTGGGATTGTGTCCAAGGGATGGATTGCTGGCTAATCTGCTTTTGGTTGAAATCAGCCCCTTGTGGTTCTTGAGCAACCTCGGTGCCAATAGCATTCTCGACCTCCCCAGCACCCACGACACAAAAAACACCAGAAAACACATTGCCATGTAGCGTGGACACTCCATGACAATGTATGCTGTAGGTGGGGCCATGTCGGCTTTAGCATGAGCCGCATGCTGAAGCTCCTCCTCGGGTTGGAGCTTGTCAGCATGCCCTTCATGCAGTGCTACCTATAGTGCCAAGACAGTCTTAATGTTCTCATGCACAATGTGCGTGTAATAATGTGAGGGTAAAGGGAGAGTAAAAGGATGAGGGAAGATGGAGACGATCACCACACTAACAATGAGGTAAAAGGGAGTAAAGCGGTGGGAAATAACAAAGCAGGAGGTGATGACTTACATCCATGCTACAATAGCCACATTAAGGCACAACAGTCCAATCACCATGGTACCAGTGACTATTGCGACTGCGGACGCAATCAACACGCCTGTCCTGGCATGGTGTGGAAGAGTGTGAGGCTCCCTTGAGGGAGTAAGACTTATAGCTGTTGTAGAAATGCATATGGAGCTACGTGCACATGACTAGTGTCTGCCTCCATGGCTGCAGTTGTGGCGACGGTTGATGAAGCTACTACAACTTGCATAGCAATGTTGCCAGCCAATGCTACCAGGAGAGGATGAGAGGTGGCCAACTCCGTGTAGGCGGTCGTGGCTCTCCTGGCAGCAGTACCTATGGGGGCCCCGTTGGCTCTGGCCGTAGGAGAGAAAATGGTAGTAACACCTGCTCAAGGAGTGTCCTGGCAAGGTTGGGAGACTCGGCATGTGTGAGAAGAAGTGGAATACACCTATATTAATTTGGTTCTCTGGCTACACTGACTGGGGATTCTGACCCGCTATTAGGGTTTGATTGCTAATTGTAGGGACACATACCTCGAGGAGACTCTGGAAGACACTCGGTAGTATACAACAAGGAGCGGTCTCTCGCAACCTTGATACAGCAGGTGTCCTCACGCCAGTAGCAGGGTGAAAGCCTCCACCCAGAGCAACACGTCAGTGTTCTTGTTATCCGGCCACACCCACTGGTTGTCGGGTGCTAATGTCTCAGTGCGGCTCCACGTAGTGGCCTGTGAAGCTCCTTCCTCAAGATTGCGGTGGAGGTCAAAGGATCGGTCAATGATGACCGATTCGGCCATTAGGTCAGGCGTGGCCTGCCTTGAGTACATTAAATGCAAAAGTACAATCTCATGTGAGTGCGCTTCAACTGTTGCTATTCCTCGTGTAGCAACTACATCATTGTTCCGCTACCCTGGTTATTCATGATTTTGATTGTTTTGTCTTTACACATTTGATGGTCTGTGTTTTCATTCAAAAAATGACGGGTTCAAATTCTTTCCTATTTCTTTTAAATTTGTTCATAAACTGCATGGTCAACCCTTGATTTTGGCGACGGGTCGAGTTTAATAATTTTGTGACTGCTAACTTCGGCGAAGACGGGGACCAGGCGAGCAGGACACCCGAGCAGCAGGACAGCCAGGCAGTTGGATTGCAGAGCAGCGGGCCGGCAATGCAGCGGGGTAGTGGTACAACGAGAGCAGGAGAGCATGCTAACAAAGCAGTTGGTATGCTCTTGGTCATTTGAAAATTTTTACGTGCGATGCGTGAATGTTTGAACGACCAAGAGCATGCCAGCAGCAGCCACGCATTCAAGTGCGAGGACATGAAATAAATTCGTCGATCCCACCTCATTGCCAAACGGACCTAAACCCCAATCAACAAGGCATCAGAATAAGATAACAATGTACCGTGCATCAATGGAAACAAAACGTGTTAGTAGGCCCTTAAATTTGTTGGATAAAATTTGAAATCATTTTCTTTATCCTTTAAGTTTGATGATAGGAACAAACTTGGCAAAATCCGTTGAGAAGAAAAAGCATTAATATCAAAATCAAGAATCAGTAGGTTAGTGTGTTAGTGTTGCTCGAGCTCAAGCAAAGAGAGACTGGATATGGTATTCTGGTCGACATGGCTAACGTTACTGGTAATGCTGTAAGCAAAGGAATACGATGTACGAGACGTACGGGAAGATGGAGAGCCGTAGCTGATGAGCCATATGAGGGGTAGTGTGGATGACAGGACAACACACAATATTTTTGCCAATCTCTTGGGTGGTACAATGCTGGCAGTGCTTGAAACAAGGAGCTACGATGCATAAGACGTGTGGAAACATAGAGAGCCACAGCCAAGGAACCAGAAGATAGGCAATGCAGATGATAGGATGGCACACAGTGTCACTGCCAATACCTCAAGTGATGCATTGTCAGTAATGCCGCAAGTGCAAGATTACACTACACTCAGGTGTGTGAGAGTGGAAATACTCACACCCAACAAGTAGGCCGGGAAATATGATGATGGCTCAACCGTTCTTACTACATCTGAAGCCTCGATGGAGTAGCTATGGTAGGGTATGGTAGTGATGGAAGAGACGAGAGATTGTCGTTGAGTGGTGGCTAGATCCACGTGAGTCTCAAGCATTCTTAGTGCAAGGGGGGTGTATCCCTCCACTCACTCTAATACTAGTAGTGGATCTCTTAGAGTGCTGAGATTATGGATGTTCATCACAGACATGCAGATTCATGGGAATAGTCCCATGGAATGTACGCCATTCTTGCAGAAGAGACAACAACTTCTTACTCAAGAGTTAGTGAAAACAACAGGTATGTGGGGTTAGATAGCGGGAGCCGGTGCCCATGGTGCCGGTCATGTGAATGGCACATCCACCCCGCACCACCACCCGAGGGTTGAGCCGGACCTCTCAACGAAAAGCCAAGGGCGGCAACTCACCATGACATAGAACCAGTTTGGTTAGACAGCCACCTAAGGCTCAGCAACCAGCTTGCTAAAACAATCAACTCCCCAAAGCTACACACACAAGTTTGGCGATGACCCTGTCATCCCAAGGTGTCCAAGGGCTAAAGCTCCCATGAACATAATTCATCAAAGAGAATACATCAGGTGGCCGATAGCCACTGCTTGAGCAACTGTTGCTGCTGGTAGGGTGTGAGGGACCTTTCTTGTGCGTCTTCCATCACAAGAAAGGGACTACAGTGTAGTAATCCATTTGATCGCATGTACAAGGTGTGGTAGAGAAAGAGCACGTGGGGCAAGAAAAGAGGATGTTACGGGTGTGACGGATCACAACTTGACCGTAGACGTTAATACTCACCCATGACCCGCAGTCACATTGCACCCATGCAAATACATGCCAATATTGGGTGGAATGGAGACAGGGTGAAAATGATCAGCTGGGGTCGTGGGAAAAGACTATACCAACAATGTGAGCACCAAACATGAAGGAATACTTAATTAGTGTCTTTTTTAGAAAGTCAACATATTGTGGGCGTGTTTCCACCAAGTCAGTCCAAACCAAGCTGACATCAATGTGTTTACAAACAAAGTGATGCTCAACATTAAGCATGAGTGATGCATACCATCATTTCCAGCGATGAATTTTGTGCTCTGGTTGTCATAACGGAAAGTGATGCATGTCGTCAGAATACGCAAGTGTTGCGTAAAATGGCAAAACCAGGCAACCTGAATTCTACACACATTGTGAGCTACATATTCATACTTACTCGAGCTTGTGGCTACACATCTTTGTTTACCAAAGTTTTGACAAAATGGCGGTGTTGCCAGTCAAGGAAGTGTAGCCTGCGTGATTTCGTGCATCTACATCATGAGCACGATCACTGTCTATAAGATCATCAAGAACAAATGAGGGTTGTGCTCTAAAGTAGATGCCTAAGCGTGGGATGGAGAGCGTATTGTATCATACAAAGTATAGCCTCAAGGTGTCATCCTCTGGGGTACTAAAAGATCTACGGCAAGAGGTTTACAACAAGAGCTACACCAATATAAGTAGTGGTAGCTAAGTACACGAGTTGCCCAATGACATGTAGATAGTGTGTTACACCGTTGTCTCCCCTAGCTTGGATCGTCCATTGACTTTAGTATTGTCTTTTCTCCTTGAGTCGTCACTGTAAAGGTCAAAGGAACTACAAAAATGAACATGGCAAAATGACCCCCCTGATTGCAAACGTATGTTGCCTCGTTTACGTGCCGTGCCCATTTTGAGCGGTCACGCTCGCGTTCCATGGCCAAGAAGACTGGGGACAGACCAAGATCCTTTGTTTTTTAAGCTCGATGAAGTGGAGTTTTGGCTCCTCGAATAGTAGCTTGGTTGGGAAATGCAATGAGCAGATCATTTACACACACGGTAATGGAAAGAAGTGGGGAAAATGGTGTACTAAGAAACAATGCAAGATCGACCGTGGTTCTACGAATTCCAACTTTCTCTAGCATTGACATAATCTCCATAATCTGATGATTTTTAAGCCAAGAATCCACATAGTATCACCTTTGGATCTTGTTTAAAAGCTCATTCTAGTGGATTATATCTCAAGGTGGTACCATAGAGGTGCAGAGGGGGGGATCTGGTAACTGCGTGATAGCTCTTTAATGGTCAAAATTACTCATTAACCTTGGTAGTTGCTATGATTTCCATAGGCTCTTGACTTAATGGACCAGCCACTTTGATGTTTCCTTACCAAATATTCCCATGTGAACAAAATTCGGCTCATGCATTCACTCCAATGCACCTGTCCTCATGACAAGTCATACTACGTCTGGAAAAACACGAGCCATTTCTAGTCGGTCACAACCGGCACATCCGTCCTTATCCATCTTGAGGTAACACCGTCACATATTGAGAGCGTGTGCCAACATAAAAATCACCTGGTTACCAATCATGTTTGTGCCTCCACGAAGACGAGATTTTTGCTCTCGTGCGCAACTGGATGGCCGTTCTACATGGGCAATGCTCACAATCTTGCTACAAATGCATCACATTCCACCTCCCATAGCTGCAATGGATCAGGAAGATCTGATACGGGTGTTGTACAAAAAAAATCTTTGATTTTGAGGAAACTATTCTTGTAGTTAGTTGTCCATTGCCAACGTACCATACCGCCGCCTAGGTTCGGAAACCCTTTTGGGAGAAGATATTTCTTCGCCTTTTTCAAACAGCCCAGGCTTGAGTTTTGGGCTGCTGCCGAGGAAGGGTGGACGGAAATTGCCCCCCCCCCTTGTATCAAAACTTCCTGTTCGCGTCCTTGCATGGACACCATTCCAGCCAACGTTGGGCTGGCTTGAACGTACCACCCGCATTGCACACAAAAAGCATGCACTTCTGGCACGATTAGCAGAAAACGTCAACCAAGTCATTGCTCTTGAACTCCCTTTTTGAACGGATTTTTTCAACAACCGTTTATAAAATACCCTTTTCCCGCTCCCGAGGGAGCCCTAACCGGATTATAGACCGGTCCCAAAACTGAAAATAATCATTTAGTTTTTTAATTTAGGCAGGGGTAGGGTACGTCATTCTGCACGAGCCTGGTTTGCGGAGCTACCAAAATTGAATACCCTTGCAGAAAACGTTAAGATTTCTTTGCAATACCAAGAAGATACCTAGTATGGCCAATGATTTCCGCGCACGGCCAATCCACTATGGCTTGAACCTTTTTGGGTCAACACACATACCGCCCTTGACAACAAAGTATCCAAAGTTCCCCAGTGCTCTTGGAACTTTGGATTAGTTGTTTTATTGGTTGAATCAATGTGATGCATTGTTTTTATCAATGAATGCAAAATGTCACATAATCAATGAAACTCGGATGAGGTTTGAAACGATGTGGTATTTGAGACTTTGATGGTATTTATGTATATGTTTAAAATTGAAATCAAGGTACCATCTCATGCAGATTCGACCATTAAAGACAGCTCATTAATTAAAAGCTAAAAAGTCTTGTCTGGTTCATGTGTTTTATACTTCATGAATCTCAGTTTATTAAAACCCAAGAGTAATAGGGTGTTTCAGCTCATCTTATCTCGTGTAAAGTTGTACTTGCTCACCCTTGCATATAACCTTCGCTTTGAGAGGGTAGCAAAGACTTGGTGTAAATGTCCTTAGTGCTCTTCCATTCATTTGGAAAACAATACAGTGTTGTTTGGGTAAATCAAAACAAAGTGATTGAGTTTTTTTGCAAGTATTCGGTTGTTTTCTCCTTGGAAGATGGTCGGGGCATACATTAATATGAATCACTAAACTTGAAATATATAAGGTCCCATGTACGTCCAAAGCATTGTGTTAGGCGCACAACTTTTTCAGATGCTGATTTTATGATATCCGATGATAAAAATGCTTCTTTCTCCCTGTATATGGTCAAATAAGTCATCAATCCATGGAAAGGGGAATTGACTTCTCATTGTCAGCTTTATCAGCACCCAATAGTCAATGCACGCGTGTAATCCTCCTTTTACTCACAAGAAGGATCAGCGTACAGTACAACAAGCTAATCGGCTTGATCCGCCCTTTCACATGGTACTTTATCATTTTGCATTCAACCCCTTGATCTTCTGGCAGACTAAAACCATACGTAGGTTGAAACGGATGAGTTTCCGTAGTTATAGCAAAATCCCGTGGCCCGTGTGTCGTTGTGGTGGAAGCCCAGTCGATGGGTCCTAAAATGTATCCGAGAACTCTGCCAACATAAATTTCATCTATTGCAACAATTATTCTTTCAATTTGCCCCCCCATTGCCTGTATGTGAAAAACAGTTATTGACAACCCTGTCAATACATCTCTTGACCTGCACCACAGACAAGCCGGCATAGATTATAAATCGGGTCAGTGGCAATCCGTCCTCGTAATCAGAGCAAAGTTACGCTATCCCTTTGGAGCATTAAACACTATGATTAAAACCGCACTACGGCCTTGTTTTCTTAGAGTCAAATATTACCTGGAAGCACATCAAACATGATGAGAAGGTTGAGTACCTTTTTACATGAAACTTTGAATGTACCCTTGAATGCAAATTCTTGCTTTGTAGACACAGATCGAGGGTACCATACGGGTGTCACTAATGATAATCGTGCCATCCAGTGGCTCGTGATTGAGGTCCGCCTGCTGGGTAGAGCCAAGGAATACAAGGGAGTCATCCCCTCCAGTTGTAACTAGCACGTTCACGCGAGCACCAGCTAGGTGCCATGTCAAGTGCATCATCATATTGTCTCCACTCCTTTGAGTAAATCTATTTGATGATGCCAATCCGATTTTGTAATAAAAACCAAATTGATACGGTGGAAGTCACACCTCTTGTACTTCACCCATCTGAGTCCACATCTTATGGTTTCTTGTGAATTCGGCGGGAACCTTCCGATCTTTAAAGATGACTTGGTCAAAATCGCTGACCAAAGGTATTGTGGACATGATCCTGCTTGCCACTCTGTTACCATTTTTCACAAACAATGCATTGTAGAATTTGCGCAATTGGGGTCCTTGGCACTAGGCAAGTTCAATGATGTATATCTTCCGGGTCGGCAAAGTCGAGTAGACAGCGACGATCAACAACTATGAGGTGTGGTTAAGTGAAGGAGGATAAAACAAATTAGTAGTTTGGACCCACCAAAAACTCAAACTACTTTACATCCTTGTCCGAAACATGAATCCACACTCATGATCCAGTTCTCTTCCTGTGTGTTCCTCACTGACATCACTAAGGGATGGGGAAAATCAAATCGCGGCCTTGTTTGTCTTCCATGGCCGGGGCCAAAGCCACGGCCACTGTCATGTTCACGGCCCTGTCCACAATCTCCTACAACACCATCTCCACGCGGTGCTACATTCGCAGCCAATGCCACAACTTCTTGTCGAACACTTACAACCTCGGATCACTGAGCCCTAAAGTATTTGTGCTACGTACAGTTATGGAAAAGTCCCTAAAAAAAGGCTATGTTGCAATTCTCACATTTTACTTGTAGCTCACCATGATTACGGATGCGCTTGTGGTTGGGGGCCTTCAACTCGCTAGTCTTCTTGAATGGATAACTAGCAGGCTGTTTATCCTCATATCTACCTCGCTCCTCAACTATCCCAGCAGTTCGTGGAGCGTCCATGCATATGTCACATCCTTTCTGTAGATTTACGCTTGACAATGCATCCGAGTAGTGCTTCAGGCTGAGTGAGTATACTTCACTCATGCAGTCGTGTCACGTCCTCCAACTTCTCTAAGTCTGGCCCATTGTTGTCTTGGTGGTCTTATCCGTCAACTTTTTACTCGTAAGACTATCATGCAAGTACTCTAGTAGCAAGTGCTCCAAACACTTGCTCCCTGGGTACGGTGAACTCGTCCAAGTAGGACTATAGCGAGCTACCCAACTGCTTGGAGCCGTTCAGCTTGTGGAAGGCTCACTGTGCCTCCTCGCGTTGGGTGCACTTCATGTGTATAATAACACAAAAAGCCTCCCACGACATGGGCTGCCACTCCAAGTGTGGTCGTTGTGTACTTCGCTCCTTGACCACATAACTGAACACCTTGACGCGTCGTGGCAAAACATACTCCATGCATTTTAGCCGGTTGGTCAACTTCACGCCCTTTTGAAAGATCTCCACACTACGGATAATGGATGTGTTCATGATTGGTCCCAACGTCATTGGAACAACAAGTCATCGCTGCCAGTGATTGTGGCATCAAGAAATGTGTTGTGCTATAAACACTACTACACATGCACTTGGATCACGCTCTACAATGCCTTGTCAATGTAATTGCATCGTCGTATTGTCTCATCTGAAGACAGACGTTGGAGCTGCAATCACAACCGAGGTCCTTGATGCTTTGATCCAGGTGGGCTAGCAAGTCAAAGAATGCAAACTTTAGCTCTGATGTCATTATAACTTTTACGATAGACTCATAGACCTTGTACTATCCTCGTACCTTACTTTGCTAAAGGAGTGTGTGGTCCACAAAAGGACTTATCGTTTGAAGGAAGCTATCATCCATAACAATGATTGAGGGGGTATGGAGATGCTCCATTGTAGCCACTCCTCTATATGGTGTCTCCATACATTTGGTGATTTTGAGTTATCCCGCCACCTTGGCAGCCACTTCAACAAGCTTTCGACAATAGGAGCAAATTGCCTTCGCAAAGGCATCGTCTAGCCTGTCCTCGTAAGAACCTTTTGCATTGTTGCCTTTGGTTTATCTGTTGTTTTGGTCAGCATCGTTACTATTGGCAACCTTTTTCAGCCTTACAATTTCTCATTCTGGGACCTCCATAGGAGTGCATCAGCATGGACTTTATTGGTGGTCTTCTGAACATAGCCCGTGGCCATGATGTAATGCTGTTAGTTGTGGCTCTTCTAACAAAGATAACACGTTTCATTCTTACAACCACTGACGTGAACGTAGAGGCCACTTGTCTCTTGTTCAAGGATGTCATGGAGTACCACAACTTCCCATTACACATCATCTCTGCTCTAGATAGGAGATATGCTACCGGGCTATAGCTAAATACGCATGACTAATATTGTAGCAATTCTCAGATGTTGACAACGTTTTACCCTAAAATCAACAAACATACCAAGTACGTGAAGTACATTAGAAACCATCTGATCTCCATGTACGTGGACCCTGCCATGAATTACTCTGGATGATTCCTTGCACGGACAAAGTTTGTGGTGAACAATACCGCAAACGATTCCACATACATCATAAAACATGCAATGAATAGTGGTTGGCATCCCGTGATGTCATATTGGTTGGTTAAGAGCGTAAGCACAAAGCGATGTATTCCTTTTACTTGAGAATCTCCTCAGTGCATGGATTCCTTGTTTGAGGAGGCGAATGGTCACCTTCAAGCAGTTGGGTAATAACAAAAGAAATATGCCACTAAACTACAATTATGTAATTCACCGTAAGGTTGTGTCCGGCATTAGAGGCAATGTGCTACTTACCACAAAAAAACCTTGCTTGATGCTGTTAGGTTTACCAAAATGTATGTTGATGTGGGTTGGGCAGTTCTCTACCATTGCAGGCATCGGGGAAGTCGCATGCCGGTTATTGCTTCGTATAAGATGAAGACACATGGTGATTTTCATGTGAGTGTGCTGGCTCCGTGCACGTTAGAATGAACTATCCTACCGCCACCATCAATCCTTGCTACCGACGACCAGTGTGAGGTTCTTTGCTTACACCTACACCGAGAGAGTGTACTTTGGTCACAAGTTGCTAGGGAACACCCAGTTCGTTGGATCAGCCAATGACGTGAGCATAAGTCGTGGGATCCTGAATCTTGTTTGCCAATTGGGATGGTCAACGAGTACTAGAGCAAGCTGACAGCTTTCACAGATCAACGCGTTCCACGGGGCACCGCTTGTATGCGGAATAAGCGAACAAAACTCATGCTGCGTGAAATTCATGGACACCGACCATATGAGGCCGGGTTCGTCCCACGTGGTTGTCACGCAAACACTCAAGCCTTGAGGAGGGAGGCCGCTGTAGCACGCGGCCGGCGCCACGTGGGTCGAGCGGGGGTCCGTGGCCTGTGGGCGATTGGATGGGATGGCCCGAGGGTCGGAGATTCTCAAGCATAGCCGTTTTGGCCTAGTTGGCCAAGGATACCGTCCAATCCACCAAAGCCGCTAGCTATGCTGACCAAAAGGCTGTAACTTTGGTCAAAGTGTTTAGTTGGTGGTCAAAGCTACTAATCCTCTTTTGCAATGTCGACGTCTCGCTATCTAGAACTCCCATTTCTTGAAAACTGTTGTACTAGTATCTAAAAGGTGCTTTCATTGTTGTACAACGTGTTTTTGGCTTTGTCCCAATCTAAGGCACCTATTTTTGTCCTTGTCCCCGACTTGTGTCACGGTTTTTCACATGTTTTCCATAGGCCCCCTCACGTATATACGGCAATTGTAGGTTGTTCCGAAAACTTTGCACGAGACGTCCGGTACAACGCCGGTGGATGGCGGGTGGCCAAGCACTGCTTCGCGACCCGAATGCACGCATCGGTGCATGCGCAGCGATGAGGGCGGATGTGGGTTTTTTCAAACTTGGAACTTCAAACTTTGACCTTCAACCGTCACGCGCGTGGCTGGGGTCGAGACAAACCTCTCGATAATAAAAATTATGTCCTCATGTCAAACAAACATCTACTAATGTGTCCTTGTGTACATTTCACATATCTACGCAACTATTTGTCTTCATGATTTCCACTTTTTGCCTCAATCTTTTAGGCACTGGTACGGTAATTGGGACGGCTTGTGACAAGTGAGGAGGAGTGTATCCGGGGGGCCGGTTCGGCCCTCTGACCTCGTAATAGTGAAGAGATGGTTCGCAACCAACCCTCGCTACATGGGTAGAGCTGGCCAGTGGCCAGCCCCTCGAAGGTCACTGGCCACCTTGCGGCCGGTCACTTGGATGTCCGGCGGGCGGTTGGCTGACGGGCCTGCCACATGCCAGCTAGTGGACGGCTGGCCAGCCACCAGCCGCCGATGAAACTGATGGCTCGATCGATGGTTGAGAGGCCACAAGGGCTTGAGGGCGGGGCTTGCAGACTTGTACCATGGTCCTCGCTTCTCCTCTTCAATTTCGAGAACGAGCGAGGGTGGGAGAGAGAGGAGGCAGGCAAGAGAGAGAGAGA
>SZWC01002657.1:55071-71832 GCA_023375785.1 Penium margaritaceum
CTCAAATAAATCAATAACTGTTTTCCCGCCCTTGATTGCCTTGTTGCCTGGTGATTCACTCCTGCAGTGGGCTTTTGCCATCGCCTGTGCTGGCATCACATCCGGGTCCATCGCCGAGCGCACGCAGTTCACAGCGTACCTCGTCTACTCCTCTATCCTGACGGGCTTCGTCTACCCCATTGTTGCGCACTGGGTGTGGGCCCCCAACGGCTGGCTCTCGGCCTTCAATCTCGTGAACCCTCTCTTTGGCACTGGCGCCATTGACTTCGCTGGCAGCGGTGTGGTGCACATGACGGGCGGCGTTGCTGGCCTGTGGGGTGCTGTGATCGAGGGTCCCCGTCTCGGCCGATATGACAAGTCGGGCAAGCAGATGGAGATGAAGGGCCACAGTGCGACTCTCGTGGTTCTTGGAACCTTCTTGCTCTGGTGAGTTCACTGATCCAGGGTCCAAAGCTGTGGCCAGAGGCCCCTGGCTAGGGCCGCAGTTGGCAGGGCATAGTGGTGGGAGGCATAGGGCTTCAGTAGATGCTTGTGTTGTACTGCTGCTTCTTGATGGGGGTGTCAGGTGGTTACCATTTGATGCGGGTTTGGTTGAGACTTGAGCTGCTATGAAAAGTTGCACCAGATGTTGTGGAATCTCTCGTGCTTCTGTGGTGTTGTGATGCCTTGCTGAAGATTCACTCTTGACCTGTCGTTTTCTCTGCAGGTTCGGCTGGTTTGGATTCAACCCGGGTTCCTTCCTCCGCATCACCATCCCCTGGACTGATGTTGAGGTGAGTGCAAGGAATGACAATGGCTGATAACTAGGGTGGGACTAACACTGTCTGGTTTGCTAGTGCAAGTGGGGGAATGTGGAAAAGGGGCGAAGGGTGGGGATTGCATGGGAATCAGGTTATGCTTTGTGTTTCAGGGTCTGGTGGTGCTAAGTGAAGGGTTGCTTGACTCCGTAATGGTGAAGCATTAGGATTGGCCATCAGTCACTTGCAGTCTTAACGCATGGCAAAACCAGTGTGACTCAACACTAGCTCGTCAATCTCTAGCAGGATGGCATCTTCCCTTGGTTCACCTGGCCGAGGAAGCTCCTGCCTGGCTGTGGACTGTTGGTTCTGAACTCACAAAGTCGTGTCTTTGCGATTTGCAGGGTAACTGGACATTCATCGGCCGCACTGCTGTGACGACCACCCTCGCTGGCTGCACAGCTGCCCTTAACACCCTGCTGGCCAAGAGACTCCTTGCGGTATGTGTTGAGTCTATGCTCTTTTCTACATGTGTGAAGGGTGGGGATTTTCCATGGTCCCATTCACTGGTAGCCTGCTGCAGCAATAGTTGCAGCCGAGGTTTTCACACCATGCAGCGATTCAGTCCCCCCACCCCCTCCCCCCCCCCTCCCCCACAGCGTGCTCCCACCCAATCCCGGCCTGCCCCTGATGGTGTTTGCGCAATGCTCACTGGAGATGTGCCTCTCACAATGTCGGACTGCAGTAGGAGGCTTCCCTTCTGTGACTGCAACCTGTGCACAGTGACAGAAAGGTTTGCACGCACAACAATGTCTGTAATGCAGTCTTTATTCATAACGTCTTGTTTGATGCCTTACTCTGGTGTCCTACCTCCCCCTTTTTGACACGCAGGGCTGCTGGCACGTAACGGACGTGTGCAATGGACTGCTGGGTGGCTTTGCTGCAATCACAGCAGGCTGCTCCGTCGTCGAGCCATGGGCTGCCGTGATCTGCGGCTTTGTCGCCTCCTGGGTGCTCATCATTGGCAACATGATCTCAGCTGTGGTGAAGTTTGACGACCCTCTGGAGGCCACTCAGCTGCACTTTGGCTGTGGCATGTGGGGCCTCTTCTTCGTTGGTGAGTGCCAGAAGATGCCTTGTGCAGTTGGTCAGTTCTATCTGTTGGCTGACCATAACGCTGAAGAAATACTGTCAGCTGCTCTCACTGGCCTCTCATGTGATGGCCCCTTGTATGGATGTCCACGTTGTGACTGCCAACACTTCTCAAAGTACCAGCTGCTGTCTCGGGGGCTTCAGAGCCAGGTGTCCACACCACACTGCTCTGTGCAAATGGGTGGCCAGTGGGGAGCAATGTGTCCACACCACACCTCTCTCATGTGTGCTGGTGCATCTGTTAGCCCCCGACAGGCATTTGTGGGCCCTAGCGCTGTCTGCTTGTTTATCGTGGAGCATGTACAGTCTTTTTGTTCTGTTCTGTCACGTTGACCTCCTCACATTTCCTATGCTGGCCAGAACTGGGCCTATGGGGGAGACTCATTACTATGTGACGTGGTTTTTGTTGTGACAGGTCTGCTAGCCAATGAGCAGTATGTGATGCAATCGTATGCCCGCACAAGCACATCCTATGGTGTCTTCTACGGCAGCAATGGGAGCCTCCTGGCTGCCCAGTGCATTGAGATCCTCGCCATCTTTGGGTGGGTGTCCGTCACCATGGGGCCCCTCTTCTTTGCCCTGCACATGGCCTGGCTCCTCCGGGTTCCTCCTGAGGAGGAGGTGAAGGGCATGGACATGACCAAGCACGGAGGATCCGCCTACAATGCCGAGGAGGGGGGCAGCGATCTGCCCGTTTACACCCCAGATGGAGGCAAGATATAAATGCGATAGTCTGAATGCGCTACGGATGCCAGGGACACCTCAGACAGTGGGGTGTCCTTTGTGACTGGTGGCAGTCGAGTGTGCAGGTGGCATTGTCAGTGGCATAGGAGGATTTGTGGGGGAGGTTGTCCGAACTACGGAAGGACCTTGTAGAAAAGAGATGAGTACCTGGTGATCTATATGTATTCAGTGGTGGTGAATCCTGTGCAGTATGACGAATGCTTCTTTCAAGTGGTTGAAGTAATTGACTTTCCTCTCATTGTTCTGAGGATGTAGAGAGCAGAAAAAACTGTGCACCTGTTCATGCAGACTTTGTGGGCGAGCATGACAAATGATGCAACTCAATCTTCTGTTTCCTCCGAACGAGTATTTGGTAGGCAAACGGACATGATCTAGGGAAAACCATGTCCAGCGTATTTCACAATTAATCACTTAATCAAGTGACAGTTACATTCGGCTTAAACTTTGAATAAGCTTGTGCGAAGATAACTGCTGGTCATTGGTGTTTGAATTTACTTGAGATTGTTAGTGCACCTTCCTCATCTGTACGTGGATCTCAACCTACCTTTGAAGCTGGGATGTGCAGATGTAACTTCGCACAAATAACCTGCGGAATGTTCCTGCAGCTTCATTTGCACCTTGCCTACCCTTTCCTCATGGCCGATTGCACATTAAGACCATTCCAGTTCGCCTGTTGTGGCACACTCCAGGAACTATGTGCAGAATGTGGGTACTGCACATTCTCCCTACAGACCTTGGTAATCTGCGCGCGGAGTATGGAACTGTGTGTAGCAAATCAGGACTGGTAATCTTCAGAGTGATTTGACAATGAGAGATTTTCTATGTGCCTGAATAGACTAAGGAACATAATTATTATAGTACAATACAAGAGACATTACGGTCTATTGCTTGCACAGCTGGCTACCCCTGCTGGAGCTGATGTGGCAATATTCTCCAGTGAACTGAGAAACTGGCACACACGACAAGTGTAGGAACACGGGTGGAGCTAGGAAAGATGTGCCTGTTCTCTCACTAGCTTCACCTGTTTAATTGTGAAAGCCTCTGTAACAAACATGCAGGACGAATCACTTTTGAGATGCAAATTCGTCTGCCTCAATGAGGAGTACGAAGTTGTTTTGGCTGGAATTCTGTTCACAGACATTGGGTTGAAGAACCTGAGAAGATGCTGAGAATATTCTAGGAAGCTTCCTAGTATGCTTGCCACTGACTGGGCGTCAGCGCTCAGTCAGCTCGCGGCGTCAACACAGGTCAGACGCGGAACGACAAGGGTTTAGCTAGGCGACACAAACAGAGTGTCAAATGTGCTTCCATTAATAAACACATGCAGAGAGTGTTCACAGATGACAAGTCCATGGCATAAATACATGCTGCGGCGCACGACGGGTGTCGCATGCGGCAGTGCAAGGTCTGTCCTAAAACCGGCCCAAAAACACTGTTTTGGTCGTAACTCTGCGCAGACAAATCATAACACTACGCCGTCTCAACCTAGAGATGCAGAATCTTGAGCCGGACGCTACGACTAGTCACACGCATAAGTCCGGCACTGATCGGTGGACAGAAAATGCAAAATATGCCAATCGGGCTCAAGAGCCAGTCTACCGAGAAAACTCTAGCGTCTGCAGAAAAACCGCAAAGCACCCCGGCAAGCACCCAAGGCGTCAAGGATAGGCTGCAAAAAAACTGCAAGAGGTTCGAGACAGCATCCACGACGCTGGGGCAGTCGTCGGTCAGCTCCGTGTGGGTGGTCCACCACCTGCCGACGCGCCGGTGCTTTCGGGGTCCGACCATGTCGTTGCGCTCTCCTATACCACTGCTCTCCTGGCCGTTGCTCGTGACGGGTGGAAGCCACACACACCAACACTCCCACTGGCTGACACAACTGTCAACATAACGATGTCTGAGCGAAGGCAAGAGATGATGGCTCAGGCCACGATGTTGGTTATAGTTGTGACACACGCAAGTGCCCTCGTGTCTCCACTCACACCAACATCATCATTGCAAGTGATTAAGCTGGACTGAGGCTTTCTGGTGCAAAACTGTGACACGTTATGAGGCACACAGTGGTGGTGCCACCATCAAGCTATCAGTGGGTGGCCACAGCACCAACCTCGTCACAAGCCTTAGTTCAGTGATGACTTTGCAAACCAAAATGGAGAATACATTTTGTAGGATTGCATGCGTGTGGTTTGGTTGAAGCTTCACACACTTGCATGCTCCTAGAGTGGTGAACCAGGTTGCTGATCCCTCGGGACCACACGTCAGGTTGTACCGGCGTGTGAGAAATCGTTTGGAGCTCGATCGCTCCAGGGCCAGGTTCGATACCTGGGTGGTGTCCGGGCCCCACGTTGAGTGCCTCGCGTGGTTGGCCCCGTCAACCAGCACTTACCACCTCGCTCAATTGTGACTCCACTCACTTGGCTTCCGTTTAACTTCCGTGTGTTCAAGTGAGCTTGCCCCGATTCATGGTGTCGCCTCGTTGCACACTCGCTTGCTTACTTGTGTGCTAGCTCAGTAGCTACTGCTACCTATTGGTATCAGAGCAAGGAGGATCCTCTCCTCCTCGCGACAGTCTCGAGACCTTGTCGGGCCATGTTAGTGTGGCGGGTGATCCCGCGCAAGCAACACACTTGAGACTATGACAAGCCATAGCCACTGCGCCCAGCAGACGTAGTCATTGCACCCACTTGTGTGTGCAAAGGACCGGCACATTCTCGCTGCCAACTCCTCGCACCGCGCCGAGCTTCGGCCTCTGCACCTTCTCGTGTAGAGAACCGGCACATTCTCGCTGCCAACTCCTCGCACCCGGCCAAGCTTCGGCCTCTGGACCTTCGTTGCCGTACCTCGCCGAGTTTCGGATCCAGCACACATACCGGTGTCGTCACGTGGTCGCACCGGCCTCCACACTTGTCTTTCACCGGCGGCTCGTGCACTCCTTGGACCAGTTGTTTCAGTTGTGCTGCAGCCGCACCTGTACATTCTCCACAGCTGCATACTTAACTTCCATTGCTCACGGGGTGCCTCTCTAGTGCGTGGACCAGCATACCTCCGCTACCACACCCACGCACTGCGCCGAGTTTCGGCCCCGACACACGCATAGGTGCCGCCACTTGGTAGCACCTACCGCCGGACTTGTCTTCCACCGGCTCCCGGTGCACCTCTTAGCACCATAGGCTGCCTTCCGGGCAGCCAAGTGCTGAGCGCACTGGCGTCTCCTCCTGAAGCCGAGCCGACCCCCACTTCTCCCACAGCCTCATGTGAGCGCACCCGCATCGATGAAGAGCTCGCGTATTACGAGGAGTGGGCGGAGAGGGAGGTGTGGTCGAGAGTGCGTCGCAGCAGTCCGGGCTACCACCCCGGCGAGGAGTTCGACCCTGCCGACTTCTACAAGAGGGCAGACGCTCGGGACTACACAGCCTACTGTCAGTCCGCCGCTGAGGATTCCCCGACGGCGCAGAACAAACCAGCAACGGCGCCACCTCGTGACCAAAGGACTCTTCACTCACCGGTAAGCCCACCTGTTGCCCATAGGACACGCAACCGACGTCTACGGTCTGCACCTCGTGGCGCTGCGCCGGTCTCCGCGGCTGTAACATCAGCGGCATCTACCTCTCACCGTGTCACCTCTTCAGCCGCATCAGCCGCAGAGTCACCGTCTTCATCATGTCCTGACACTCTGACTTCACTACATGCTACACTTGTGTCCAGTGCTGCTGTTGCGTCTACTTTTGCAACCACTGCACGTGCTACACGTGCACCAGCCAGCACTACAGCTGGCAGAGCTGTTGAGACCTACACCGTAGTTGCTATTGATGAGGGACCCTTGGCAGCTGCTGCTGTCAACATAGTGAGCTAGATTGCTGCTGCAGCACACGTAGTTGCCTCGACAACAGCGACAGCGGCAACAACGCTCTGCAGCACTGTTGACTCCATCAACACCTCAACGTTGCAGGCATCATCTTTGCCCTCCTCATCATCTTCAGTGACTCGGCACATTCGACTGGTGATCTCGTCTGCTGCAGCCATCTCCACCCTGTCAGCTGCAGCGTTGACTGGAGTGGCCTGCCTCAGCGTCTCCGCATCAGCTACTGTTGCAGTTGTAGCCTCCTCTGCTGGAGCAACTCTTCCACCGTTGTTCTCACTACGCCGTTGTGCTTGGTGAGCTTGGTCTCTTCTTCTCCTCCTGCCATCTCTGCGTTGGTGTGTTTGTGCGACCAGGTTGTTGCCTTGCAGCGGACCACCAACACACCTATCGCACGTTTCCCACGCCCAATGGGGCTGGGGAAACTCTGTCAAAAATCTCTCCTTTCGGTAGAGTCGCGTCATTGGCAACATGCCATTTGAGATGATCAATACGCAGCCTTGTAGGCTGAGTTGCAGCATGAGCGTACTGCCCTCCAGGCTGCGCTCACTGCTCAGCGTGCTGTCGAGGAAAAATGCGTGCTGAGCAGGCTGACCAAGAAACCTTTGCGAATCACATTGCTGATTTGGTCCTTAAACGCCTCCAACCCACCTTGCACGGCACACCATTTTTTGGCATTGCTACAGCATTCTCCACTTCACCCGCTTCCGCATCAGCCACCGCTAGCTCATCCTCTTCTGATCCTCTTGCAATTGCCATTGCCGCCGGCGCAGCCGCAGCCAAAGCACTTGTTCCATCAGTGCCGCGCAAGCCTGACTTCGACTCAAACCCACCTCACTTCACCTCTAACCTTACCTTCCATTCTTGGGAGGTTCGGTTCAGTGCCTGGGCGCAGGGGGAGCAGCTCCGGGAATACTACCATGAGCCCAACCCCTTTGCTAACCCGCCCTTTGTGCCTGTTGAGTCTGAGTCTGCCTACGCTGTCCGTGCCCACATTCGTGGTGGGCCCGATGATCTCACAGACGAGATCGGGTCCTACAACGCGGACACTACGCGTCACACCCCTGCTGACCCGATTGATGCCTACGCGCTGATCAAGCAACGCACGATAGTGACTGGCCATGCTGCTCAGAGCATGCTTACAATCCAGTTCAACACGCTCTCCATGCGTGCTGACAAGATTGCTGATGCATACTGGGCTCGCAGTCTGCGACTGCTGCGCGACCTTGGTAAGGCCGCCCCTGGACAGCTTCCTGCTGTTCTTTCTATCATCAACAGCCTCATCCCCGAACTTTGTGACATATTCAGGGAGGTGAAGGCAACCGAGCTTGAGCGTCTGGCTGCCATCCCCGTCCCAGCAGACGCACCTCCCGGCATTGGTGCCTTGTGGGAGTTCACCTCCCAGCGTGTGACAGACTGGTGGAGCTCACTGCAGAGCAAATGCATTCAGAGCGCCGCCGTTGCAGCAGCTACCACCGCCATCCCTTCTTCCTCCTCCCCTGCTCCTGCGTCATCGTCCGCCACTTCCACCATGACAACCACGTCTCTTACTTCACAAGTGGGTGGACGGGGTGGAGGAGGTGGCAAGGGCAAGGGCCGAGGGGGCGCCTCAGGGGGTGGTGGTCACGATAGATGTGGCGAGGGTCGTGGCTCTGATGGTGCTGCATCTTCATCTAATTCCTTCAGCACTGTCACATGTTGGAACTGCGGTGCCAATGGTCATGCGGCACCCAAGTGCCCCGCGCCAACTGATGATGCTCGCCTTGCCTCAGCCATGCACGCACACTGGGCCCGCTCCACTGGGTCAAGAGGAGACTCCGCTCGCTCCTCCACCTCCACTTTGACCACCGGACCCACTTCGTCCTCCTCCTTGACAGCTGTTGCCTACAGTACTACCCTGAATCCACCGACTCCACCCATTCCCTAGGGGTGGCCTCCTGGGCTTGGCGGTCCAGTCTACTTCGGGCCACCGTCCGGGTTCTACTCTCCTCCACCGTGGGTGACGTCCATCTACCCATCTCAGCGTCCCTCCTCTGGCGTTGTCATCACTGGCCCATCAGACGACGCCCGCCAGCTAGACTCCGCCCTCTCTCATGCCATTCACCAGAGACACCTCCGTGATCAGGGAGGTGAGAGTGTGCATTCATCTTTGGGGGCGCTTGCGTGTGATGGTGATTCTTCTCTCTGTGGTCAGTCACCTGGTCATGTTCAGGGTTGTTACCCAGTCGATGTCCCATGGACTGAACAGTAGCAGTCTCACAGTCTACCTTGTTGTCTTGGTGCATGCGGTCAGTGCCTTCTTCCTCGCTCTGCCATCGCCGCTGTGAGTCGTGACCCTGAGTCTGTCCGCGAGACGGGTAGCTTCTGGATACTTGATTCGGGGGCCACCTACCACATGACCTCTTGTCGTTCCTTGTTCGTTTCTTTGGGTCCCATTGGCTCTGTCCGTTTTTTCCGCACTGGCAGTGGCTAGCTCTTACCTGTACCGGGCGTTGGTGTTGTCCGCTTTGTTGGCCTAGGGGGGGAGCTCTTTCTGCCCGATGTTTTGTACGTGCCCACTCTTGAGCTCATTCTGCTGTCTGTCACGACTCTCGACGATCAGGGCATGGATTTCTCCTCCAATCGCGGCATTGCATCTGTGTTGCATCGCACCACCGACCGTGTCCTACTGTGCGACACTCGCTGTGATCGCTTGTATCGTGTGCCATCGTTTGCACCCCACCTTGACACGACTGCACTTGTTCATGTGGCACGCTCTCTCACTCTAGTACATGCACAGTTGCTTCATCGCCGTCTCTGTCACATTCACACTGCTGCAGTTGACAGCTTGCTCCGGGACAAGCCTGCTCATGGCCTAGACGCCGACACATTTTCTGCTCCTTGTCCCACTGACTTTCTTGACCGTGCCTAGGGTAAAATGTAGCGTTCCCCGTTTTCCACCTTTGAGTCTTGTACGTCTCACCCTCTTGACCTCTTGCATGCGGACATCATGGGACCCCTCGCCCATGACACCCTTGGGGGGGGGGTTGGCTGCTATGTACTGTGTCTCACCGATGACTTCTCTTGCATGCGCTGGGTCTTTGCCCTTCGGCAAAAAAGTGATGTATGCCCCACGCTTGAGTCATGGTTGCCTCAGGCCGAACTAGACTGTGGTCGTCGTCTGAAAGTCTTTTGTTGTGACCGTGGTGGGGAATTCATGGGTCCTACTACACGTTTCTTGACGTCTCGTGGGGTGTGTATGGAACCTTCGGCTCCATACACACCCCAGCAAAACGGCATATCTGAACGTTGGAGCCGCACCCTTGCTGACGGTGTACACACTCTCTCCAGTGAGTCCTCTCTCTCCCACGTCTTTTCTTTCGAGTCCATGTCCTACATGACGTGGGTGTGGAACCGAGTTCCTCACGGTCCACTCCCTCGTCACGTCACCCCCTTTGAGCGCTGGTACGGTCGTCGTGCTGACCTCCGCCTCGCTCGTGTTTGGGGTTGTGTCGCTGCCGTCTGGCTACCAGAAGATGTCTGCGACGGCAAACAAAGCCCTCGCACTCATCTTTGCACTTTCCTTGGTGTCTCGGCAATGTCAAAAGCATGGCGCTTTTGGGACTCTGACCGCTCTTGCGTCTTTGAGTCGCGTGATGCCCTGTTCTTTGAGGATGTCTTTCCTTGTGACCTGTCACATGTCCCTCCTCCTTCCTCCCTCTCCTCGCTACGTCGACTTGGGGGGGGGGTGTGTCTATTCCAGCCTCCGATCTCTGAGCGTCCTCCTCTCCCTCTCACACGACACTCCCCGCTGTTCCCACTGCGGACAGTGAAACGACAACTCCTCCTCTGAGGAGTCCTCGTCCTCCCCTTCTGAGTCTGCTGATTGCGTGTCGTCCCAGTTGCCCGATGGCGGTCCCGAGTCCTCCCAATCGGCACCCCCTCACATGCAGTCCCCTGTCCATTCCACGGCTGCCTTGACTCTTGAGTCAGAGTCGTCGCCGGTGGTTGACGTTATTGACGGTGAAGCACCCTTGACTACGATTCCCGGGCTTGAGCCCTATACTCGTGGGGGGAGACTGTGTGCTCTCCCCTCTTCTCATTCAGCTGAGCCTTCACAGTCCTCCCGTGGACGCTCACGCTCCTCTGTGACGCCTACTGAGCATATCTCTCAGTCCACTCAACAGGTCACACGCTCCTGCGCCTCGTCCTCCACAGCTAGCCCCTCGCTGCGACCCACCGGCCTTGATGCTCTTGGCCTGTCTTTGAGGGTCATGCATCCCAACTCAGCAGTCGGCTATGCTCTCGTCGCCCATGAGTTCCATAGTGCTCTTGAGTCCTCTGTCGCCGGGTATGTTGCCGAATGCTTCACGGCCTCTGACCTCCCCACTCTCCCTCCTGAGCCGACCATTGTCAGCCAGGCTTGCAAGGTAGCTGATGCTGACCTCCGGGAGAAGGCCATGCAGGAGGAGCTCACAGCCGTCAAGGAGCATGGGGTCTTTGAGCTCGTGGACCTCCCTGCAAGCTGCAAGGCAGTCTGTGCTCGATGGGTGCTTCGGCGCAAGCTGGAGCCCGGTGGGAGTGTCGACCGGTACAAGGCTCTTCTCACTGCTAAGGGTTTCACCCAGATCCCTAGGATTGACTTTGATGAGACCTTTGCACCGGTCGGGAGATATACCATTGCTCCAGCGCTGTTGAGTCTCGTCGCTCAGCACGACTGGGAACTGGAGCAGATGGATGTCAACAATGCTTTCCTACATGGGAAGCTTGACGAGGAAATCTACATGGTCCAGCCACCGGGGTTCACCGATGGCACAAACAAGGTCCTGTGACTGCGCAAGGCCCTCTACGGACCCAAGCATTCTTTGCGTTGTTGGAACATGGAGATCTCCTCCACCCTTGAGCATGGAGGTTACCGTCGCAGTACGGTTGATCCTACACTCTTCTTGAGTGTCCCATCAAAGCCATTTGTGGCCATCCTCGTATACGTCGATGATCTGCTCATTGCCTCACCCAGTTCCGCACCTGTCCAGTTTGTGAAGAACTTGCTGCAGTCTGCATACAATGTGAAGGACCTGGGTCCTGCGCGGATGTTCCTGGGTATGGGGCTTGAGTGCGATCGCCAGCGTCGTATCCTGCACGTACACCAGGCGGCGTACATATGCACACCGGGGGAGCGCTGTGCACCCCTACTTGCTGACGTCCCCACCGCATCCACACCAATGACTCCAGCAGGTCAGCGTCCGCTGAAGTCACTCGATTCAGCACAACTAGAGGAGATTGTTGATGTCATCGAGTATCTCAGTGTGGTCGGCTTCTTCATGTACCTTGCTACCACCACTCGCGCTGACGTGGCCTTTTCGGTCAACTTTCTTGCCCAGTTCTCACAAAAGCCTTGCCAGAAACATCTCGAGGCAGCACTGCGCGTGGTCTGCTACGCATTGTCCACCGCACGGTTGGGATTGTGTTGTCGTGTATAGCCCTCTGTGGTGGTAGACGGATACACAGACAGTGACTGGGCAAATGACGCGGATGCACACAGTCGCACTGGCTACATTTTTCTCGTCGGTGGGACTGCTGTTTCTTGGAAAAGTGGTAAACATGGCTGTGTTGCTTGAAGCTCGGGTGAGGCTGAGTACGTGGCACTTGGCGCAGGTACGTGTGAGAGTGTATGGCTGTTCCGTTTGTTGCAACAACTGCGTGTTCCCATCTGCTGTATCACTCTTTGCTGTGACAACGAGAGTGCAAAGGCAATCGCCGAGCACGATGGCATGCATCATTCTAGCACAAAGCACATCAACATTGAGCATCATTTTGTGCATCAGCGCATTGCTGCTGGAGAAGTTCAGGTGGTCTGGGTCGATACTCGTCAGTAGCGTGCAGACTTTCTTGCCAAAGCTCTCAGCAGTGGCATGTTCAAAGCGGCTATGCATGCTATTGGTCTACTGTCTCGCGTGACACCCCTGGTTGACATGCGTCTTGTACGTCTCGCTGTCTTGTGACGTGTTCTGTCTGTGTGTGTAGACTATTCATCTGTGGGTCATGGGGGAGTGTTGGTTTTTGTTGTGACTCACGCAAGTGCCCTCTTGTCTCCACCCACATACCCACATCATCACTACAGGTGATTAAGCTAGACTGAGGCTTTCTGGTGCAAAACTGTGACACGTCATGAGGCACACAGTGGTGGTGCCACCATCAAGCTATCAGTGGGTGGCCACAGCACCAACCTCGTCACAAGCCTTAGTTCAGTGATGACTTTGCAAAACAAAATGGAGAATACATTTTGTAGGATTGCATGCATGTGGTTTGGTTGAAGCTTCACACACTTGCATGCTCCTAGAGTGGTGAACCAGGTTGCTGATCCCTCGAGACCACACGTCAGGTTGTACCGGCATGTGAGAAATCGCCTGGAGCTCTATCGCTCCAGGGACAGGTTCGATCCCTTGGTGGCATCCGGGCCCCATGTCGAGTGCCTCGCGTGGGTGGCCCGGTCAACTGGCACTTACCACCTCGCTCAATTGTGACTCCACTCACTTGGCTTCCGTTTAACTTCCGTGTGTTCAAGTGAGCTTGCCCCGATTCATGGTGTCGCCTCGTTGCACACTCGCTTGCTTACTTGTGTGCTAGCTCAGTAGCTACTATTACCTACATACCAATCATAGCGAGCACTGATCAAGCATACCACATCATAGGGTCTCCTCGTGACAATGGTGCATCCCACAAAGTGCCCAAGTCTCGACCATGCACAAAGTCAATCACACACTTCCGTGTCAAACATCATGCAAGAGAGACAGAGAAACAAGATCTCCTCGTGACCTCGGAAAATGTCTACGGGTATCCGGGTCTCGACCACATCATGCATGGATCATGCATAATACATGTAAGCAATGGATCTCCACGTAGCACCGGTAGAACTCACCAGGTGCGCGGGTCTCGACTAGCATAACCTCGACCATAGCATCGTGCTACACCCCGAGTAACCTCACTGTCCTCTAAAGGGTGTCAGGCCAAAGCCCACACACCAACACTCCCCGTGGGCTGTAGAGGCTGACAGTACGAGCAAAGCTGATCGCTGCTCCCAACACAATCCGTGAGGAGGGAGCACGACTCCCCCATGGCCACATACCCCTACACTGCTATAGCAAGGGTGATGACAATGCTGGTGGGATGTACTCCCACAGAGCCTCATCCCGGGGCGTCATCGTCGCTGGCGTCGTCGTTGCTATCATCGTCACTGCTATCGTCATCTACTGATGTGACTTCTGTAGCGTTGAGGGCCTCCTCCAAGACAATGGCCTGTTATATGGCATCCAACTGCTGAGCTGTGTTTCGCCCCGCAGCTTGCGTAGTGTTGAGGCGCATGTGGAGTTCGACGAGCTCTGACGCGGCAGCCGACCGGCTGGCCACATCTGCGGCATGTAGGCGGTCAGTCGCGAAACAAACCTGATGGGGGACCTCGATCGTGTGCGTATCGGCATGAGCCAGAGCCTCCTGTAGCCTCGCGGTCTCACCACGTAGGAAAGAGTAGAGCTACGCCTGCTCGTCGCACAAGTAGGTGTCCTCTGCGTTAGTCGTGGACTCAAGTGCCACCGGGCCACGAAGTGCTGGTAGGGCAGGCGCGCAAGACAATGAGTCACCACGTTAGTCGTCGGGGGCTGTAGGAACGGCTGCTACGAAGGCACCTGCTGCTTGTGACACACCTGTCGCTCGGCCGTCAGCTACTGGCTGGACGTCGACATGTGTAGGCATAGCTGTACCCGCGGTTACGTCGTGGTCATCGAAGGTGCGGTGAAGACCATGGTGCTCCTCGAGACCCTTGGTGCACAACACATCATCCACCTGCTGCTAGAGGTCCGCCTGTCCTAGATGTGCATCCTGTAGAGACCACTCAGCTGCCTCGAGATGCTTGTGTACATCCTCCACACACTCCTCAATAGCCCGTCGTGCTAGAACATCCACTCGAGCCACCATTGCCTCCTGCTCATTGACAACAGAGCGTAGGTGCTCAGGTACAGGAACTGTAGCTCGGACGAGAGTAGCTGTGTTCTCGGTTGGAACCGCCTTGGTGTCAGCGACACCGGTCAGGACAGCGAGGAGTTGGAGGTCCGCAGCTTGGTCTACATCCTCCATGTCGTACACACAGACGTCTGCTGTCACCAAGGGGCCATCTTGTGCTCGTGCTACGGTTACTGCAAATACGGCAGTGCACTGGGCCTCTAGGTCTGCCTCCGACTCCGTGTCTGACCAATCCCCCATTTACGACTCGTCGTCCTTGCAAGGGGCGTTTGTCCCCTCCTGGCGGTCACCCATATGCTCCTGTTGTTGAGCACTATCTCGTGCATCAATCGTGTGCTGTCTTGTGGTCTTTGGTGAGTATTCGAGCCCCCCACCGGCCGACGGATTGGGATAAACCAGGAGGGAGTGGCGCACCAACCCCACGACCGAGGATGAGGGAGACGGCTCTGCTGCAACTCCTGCCACCGCCATAGTAGCTGCTATCGTCCCGACTATCTTCCAGGTATCAAAAGCCTCTGATGCCTCTCTTACTGCCTCTGCCACATCCGTTGCAATCTCCAAGTCAATCTTTGAAGCTGACTTAGTTTCAGACCACTCCTCCTCGGACGAACAGTCCTCCATCATAGCGAGATGATGCGCCAACTGAGTGTGTCATAAATCTCCGTCTGCTGCCTTAGTCCTTGGCTTCAAGATAGTCGTCGGCAGACACTCCACCCCCCCCATGACCGACACACCGCCAGAAGGTGGAAGGGGATGGCACACGAATCCTGCAACCGAAGACGATGGAAGCGGCTCCTCGGTAACGTCTATCACTACTGGTGATGCTACTGTCAGCACTGCTACTGTTGGCTGGGCACGTCTAGCCTGTCGAGCCATCCGATGTCTTGCTCTACGAGTCCGTGCACAAGGGTTGCCGGCAGAAGTGACGGCTAAGATAGTGATAGGGTCGGAGGTCGGGATGACACCGACTAACTCCAGGACAGAGCGAAGGGCGTTGGATGTGGAGCTGAGATCGGGTGGCAAAGGACCGATAGGTGACGACACTGTAGGAGGTGAGGATGGCGAGGAGCAAGACAGGGATGTCTGCAGCGGCATGGTGGCAATGGCCCGCTTAGAGAGTACATGGTCTGTGAGCTATTGCACCATGCACTTTAGATCCTGGAGCTCAGCGAAAAACACCGCCATAGCTCCACTAAGGGGTGCCACGGTATCGGCTGACAAGGTCTCGGAGTCCGATGGTGAAGACGAAGAGCGTGACCGTATCCAAGGCAGTTGCCACCACGGAGGACGCTGGCGACACTGGCACCATCCATGGTGCCGATCCCCACAGTAGTAGCAGGCAAAGCCGTTGGATGCATGAGCCATATGCCATAGCTGGAAGTGCCACTGTGGACGCGGCGCCTGCAACGTATGCAGAGCCGGTGCCAACTATGGCACCGGATGCGCTCCCTGCCATGCCAGTCTGCTCATCTCCGGAGCTTGGGGTGGGTGAGTGCACGTGATAGTTGCTCCCGCTGGCACAAGGCCACAGGGGGGGTGAGTGATCGAAGCAGAATCTCTCAGACGTGCTGCGACGCCATCACAAGGACGGTCACCACTGCGCTAGTGGTGCGCTGCTGTGCGACTCAAGTGTGCGACCTCAAGTCGCCTTTGGTGCTGATTCTGCACCGGGTGCCGTCGTCAGCTGACGGCTGTGGCCTGAAGCCACCTTTGCTGCTGTTGCTACCGCTGAAACTCTTGTAGCGGATGCTACTACAGCGGTTCCCATTGTCAGCCGACGGTGGTGGCCTCAAGCCACACCGAAAAGGTAAAACAAAGAAAAGAACACAAAACTCGCTCTTTTCTTTGGTTCACCAACCGCTTGGCGTGAGTGGGGTACCCCTTCTCAGGTTCTTACTCAAATGTCCGACTTAAGGATCCCCCTTTCCTCCCTTTTTTTTTCAGGCATCACCTCCTCGGGTGCCTCTTTTGGGGTTTTCTGGGGTGCCCCACTTGAGGCCCCCCTCTTTCTATCCTCTCCCCCCCCCTTTTTTCTCCTTTTTTTTCCAGTCTGGCTTGACCCTCGCGGCGAGCGCAATGGAAGGGGAGGCTCGCCCCCCCCTCGCATGCAGCCGGCCTAAGGCCGCCCGTCGGCCTCCCCTGGCCCTCTCGGCCGGCGAGAGGCCGGCGTTTGGCCGACACGCGCCGGCTCGTGCGCCGACACTCGGCCGGCGCTCTGTCGTGCCCCCCGTCGGCAGGACAGGCCCGACCGAGGAGACCCCCCCCCCCCCCCGG
>SZWC01002657.1:72083-104391 GCA_023375785.1 Penium margaritaceum
AGACCCCCCCCCCCTCCCGGACGGGTCCCTCGCGTTGGTTCCCCTCCAGGCCCGACGGCACTAGTTACTATAGCAACTGCTGCTGCGATTGCTGCAGCAACTGATGTTGCTACTGTAGCAACTGTTGCTGCTACTGCAGCTGCTGCCTACTGCTGCTGTTACTGTGACTGCTGCTCCGGCTGCTGCCTGCTGCTGCTGCTGCTGCTGCGAATGCTACTACAGCAGCAGCTGTAGCTGCTCACCACCGCTGCTGCTGCTCACCACCGCTGCTGCTGCTATGGCTCCTGCCCGCCGCCGGTGCTGTTGCAAGTGCGTGCTTCCGCCGCCGCTACTATGCTAGTGCCCACCACAGCTGCTGCGACTGCTTCTACGGTTGCTGCCTACTGTTGCTGCTGCGGCTGTTCCTTGTTGTTGCTGTTGCGACCTCTACTCGCAGCCGCTGCCGTAAGGTGCTGTAGCGAGCTCTTCTTTTTTTTTTTCTTTTTCTTGTACAGACCGGTAGCCGGACACGGCTGCTGCTCCCACCTGGTGCTGTTGCTGTCCTGGCTGCTGCCCGTAGCTGCTCTCGCTACAGGTGCTTCCCACGGCTTCTGCTCCTACGGCCACTGTTACTTGCTGCTGTCACCGCTATCTCCACCGCTCCTCTACAATGTAGTCGTGGTGGGTCCCTTCGGGATCCGCTGTTGCTGCTATGGGTGGCTGTCGCTACTACCACTCACTACTGCTCAACACGAGCTGTGGCTCGTTTGCTCTGATACCATGAGAATATTCTACGAAGCTTCCTAGTACGCTTGCCACTAACTGGGCGTCAACGCTCAGTCAGCTCGCGGCGTCAACATAGGTCGGACGCGGAACGACAAGGGTTTAGCTAGGCGTCACAAACAGAGTGTCAAATGTGCTTCCATTAATAAACACATGCAGAGCAAGTTAAAAAATGACAAGTGCATGGCACAAATACCTTCTGCGGCACACGACGGGTGTCACACGCGACAGTGCAAGGTCAGTCCTACAACCGGCCCAGAAACACTGGTTTGGCCATAACTCCGCGCAGACAAATCAGAACACTATGCTGTCTCAACATAGAGATGCAGAATCTTGAGACGGACGCTATGTCTGGTCACACGCATAAGTCTGGCACCGATCGATGGAAAGACAATGCAAAACATGCAAATCGAGCTCAAGAGCCAGTCCACCGAGAAAACTCTAGCGTCTGCAGAAAAACCGCAAAGCACCTCGGCAAGCACCCAGGGCGTCAAGGATAGGCTGCAGAAAAACTGCGAGAGGTCTCAAACAGTATCCACGACGCTGGGGCAGTCGTCGGTCAGCTCCGAGTGGGTCGGTGCCTCCGGGGTCTGCATCGGGGACTATGTCGTTGCGCTCTCCTATACCGCTGCTCTCTTGGCCATCGCTCGTGACGGGTGGAAGCCACACACACCAACACTCCCCCTGGGTGACACAATTGTCAACATAATGATGTTTAAGTGAAGGCAAGAGATGATAGCTCAAGCAAACAATCATGGCGAGCACAGATCAAGGATACCACAGCACAAGGTCTCCTCGTGAGAATGGTGCATCCCACCAAGTGCCCGACCCTCGACCATGCACAAAGTCAATCACACACCTACGTGTCAAACATCATGCAAGAGAGATTGAAGAACAAGATCTCCTCGTGACCCTAGAAAATTTCTCAGGGTATCCGGGTCTCGACCACATCATGCATGGATCATACATAACACATGTAAGCAATGGGTCTCCACAGCACACCGGTAGAACTCACCAGGTGCGCGGGTCTCGACCAGCATAACCTCGACCATAGCATCTTGCCACACTCCAAGTAACCTCGCTGTCCTCAAAAGGGTGTCAGGCCAAAGCCCACACACCATTAGATGCGTGGAAACTTCCTAGTGAAAGCCGCAGACTAGGCGTAAGTGCCTGGTTGGACGGTGACGATAGTCACAAGTCGTGCACGTAACGGCAATTGTCTGGCTGGGAGACACAAGGCAAAGTGTCAGAATGCTTCAATAGCATTTGCAGAGAGAAGGGAAAAATGACAGGTCCATGGCATAAGTACCTGCCGAGGCGCAAAGCGGGTATCGCACGCGGCTGCACATGATCTGTCCTAAACCCGGCCGAAAACCACTGTTTTGGCCGTAACTCTGCACAGAAATGTCAGAATGCTATTCCGTCTAAACCTAGACGTGCAAAATCACAAGCTGGACGCTATGACTGGTCACATGCGTACATCCGGCATCAAATAGTAGACACACAATGCAAAAACATGCAAATCAGGCCCATGGCCAGTCTACGGATAAGCTCTTGCATCCTGCATAGAAATTGAAGGAGGTCCCGTGCATCGTCCAGAACTCTGGAACGGTCGTCGGTCAGCTCCAAGCAGGTAGTCCACCACCAAACGACACACCGGTATGACCAGGGTCTGCATCAGGGATCTTCATGAGTATGGACACGGCCGAGTGGTAACAGTAAACTGTACAGGTACTGGAACATCACAAATCACAACACTCCCCCATGACCCGATGGTACGCATGTCCATACGCGTGCAGCACTAAAACGAGTACAACAATGAGTGTAAAGACAGATGTGACACGGACACGGACACACCCCACACTGAACCACTCTCAGGCAAGGGACGAAGCCCAACAGAAGGAATGACCACCAGAAACTTTTCGCGTGCTAGTGCCTTTGTCAAGAAGTCTGCACGCTGCATGTGAGTGCCAACCCATATGACGGAGATCACGTGTCATTCCACCAGATCACGCACAAAGTGATGCTCAACCGCAATGTGCTTCGTGCGAGCGTGAAAGACACCAGAGTTCTCTGCAATGGCAAGAGCACTCTGGTTGTTGCAACAAAGCACAATGGCAGGTACTAACTGACCCAGCTTAAGGAACATGCGCGGCAGCCATACCGCCTCAGCAACCCCTGCACCCAGAGCAACATACTCTACCTCTGATGAGCTATGTGCAATGCAACCTTGCTTCCTGCTGCGCCAGGACACAGTGGTGCCACCGAGCAGGAACACGTAACCGGTGCGACTGCGTCCTTCTGGGCTCCACACCCAGTGGCTGTCAGTGTAGCCGTCAAGGACCACCAAATACTGCCGGTGAAAGCAGAGTGCGAGGTACGGTGTGGAGACCACATAACGCACCACTCGCACAGCCACATAAAGGGCTTTAGCGCGTGGAGCCTGCGAAAAATGTGCAAGGAGGTTGACGACAAAGGTGATGTCAGGACGTGTGGTAGTGGCCAGTTACATTTGTGTTCCGATGAGATGGAGGTACAAGGTCACATCCATTGTCTCCCCCAGTTGTGTGGGATCATCCACCTTCAAGGCATCCTACCGTCTGGTGTGAGAGGTGTGGAGGCCGTGGGCACTGCGCCGAGGAGGTTACTGAAGCGCTCCCCCACAACACGTGTGTATTAAGCCATATGCAGCAATAAGGTCTGATGTCTGTGGTCTTGCACGATCTTCATTCCAAGGAACACCGCTGCAGGAGCAAGGTTCTTCATCTTGTAGGCAGTCTAGAGGACAACCTTGGCCTCCTTCATGGCCTCCAATGAAGGAGATGCGATCACAAGGTCGTTGATGTAGACCCGGATGGCGGTGAACCGTTTTGGCGTCTGTGGGATAGAGAGAGAGGGATCTGCCTCGCTCTGTACATATCCTCCACGAGTCAGGGTGCCAGTGATCTCCTGGTTCCAACACTGAGGAGACTTCTTGAGGCAGTACATGGACTTGCACAAGCGCTAGACCTTGTCACCATCCTCAAAACCAGGTGGCTGAGCCACGTAAATCTCCTCTTCTAGAGAGCAATGGAGGAACACATTGTTCACATCCATCTGTTGTAGTTCCCAGTCATGCTGTGCCACTACACCGAATAGAGTTCGAGCTGAGGTCCTGCGGCCGACAGGGGCAAAGGTGTCTATGTAATCGATGCCCTTGATATGAGAGTACCCCTTGACGACCAAATGAGCCTTGTGGCGTTCTAGTGAGCCATCCGGCTTTACTTTCTTGCGAAAGACCCACTTCACCTGAATAACCTTCCTCCCAGGTGGAAGGTCGACTAGCTCATTGACTCCGTGCTCTCAGATGGCGTGAAGCTCATCCTCACAGGTAGCACGCCAAGCGTCAGCATCCCGTGATGAGAGAGCTTCCCTCAGTATGCCTGGGTCAGGCGCCATAGAGGGAGAGCTTTGTGTGGCACGAGCACACGCCTCGGTGCTAGGTCTCACGACGAGAAGATCAGCTACTGCAAAACAAGCGACATGAAACTCGCGAGTGACAAGGTCGTGCCCTACGGGGCACGTTCGATGTCCCTGTGTGTGTTTAGTGCGGACACTCAGGCCGAAGGCCTTCATGCCGGGATCACCACTTGCGATGCTGCGAATGGAGCACCTGGGTGCAGGATCTGATGCTCGCTGGACATCAGAGTCGAATGGTCAAAGACAACCGCCAGGCTCACGTGAGTAACCTGGGCTCCACAAGCACATCTCAAGCTCAGAGACAGGCACAACCATAGCTGGTGAGGGCTGAGGCAAAGGAGGTGGTGATGTCGTGCGAGGTGATGCGTGTGTGGGAGACATGGAACAAGGTGTGACAGTAGGAGCAGGTGAGGCGAGCCCACGCACAGAGATAGGAGTACCGGCGGACACAAGTACGGTCACAGGAGTACGCACAGGTATAGGATCATGGGTACCTATGGGGTACGAGGGAAAAGGGGTGGAAGCGACTCTATTGGAGAGGTCTTTGGGCCGACAGTGATGATCGTTGGGTCATCAACGATCGGAGACCGAGAAGTGGAGGGAGCTCGAACGGACACATCAACCTGGTGAGAGGTGTTCGTAGGCGCATTCTCCCCCATCCGTCCAGAAACATCACATGTAGGAACATGTGTGATGGACATCGACGTGATTGATGTCAGATCACGGTAGGTGAGGGACTCAAAGAAGAGTGCATCGCATCACTCAACGATGCGACAACGAGCAAGATCCCAAAAGCACCAGGCCTTCGACCGCGGGGAGTTGCCAAGGAAGGCACACAAGCGACCTCGCGGTGAGACCTTGGACCCCTGCTGGTCCTCGGTGTACCACACATAGGCCAAGGATCCCCAGAAATGAGCGAGGCGTAGGTTAGCTCAGTGAACGAACCAAAGCTCATACAGTGTGACGTGGTCCGGAAGGGGATCTTGCGGTAGGCGGTTCCAGACCCACGTCATGTAGGCAAATCCTTCAAAGGCAAAGGACTCCGAGAGACTGCACTCAGACCGCATAGCGCAAACCACATCCTCCATGGTGCGGTTCTAGAGCTCAGAAATACCATTCTGCTGAGAAGTAGCAAGAGCGGAGACCTAGTGAAAATCCCGTGCTCGGCAAAGAAGCTGTCCATCTCGCCAAGAAACTTGGCGCCGCGATCCGAGAGGAAGGTATGCAGCATGTGGCGGGAATGACGCTCAGCCATCACTATCCAGAGACAATCCGCGAGAGTGACGTCACTCTTCTGGCGCACGCGATAGAGCCACCGCATCTAGGTGAAGTCATCAGTCAGGGTCAGGACGTATCGACCCTCATCAGAGAGAGACTTGACAGGAAGAGGACCAAGAAGGCCCGAATGGACTGACTCGAGAGGGCAAAGTGCACGAGAATGGGAGTCAGGGTAGGTGCAACAATGCATCTTACCCTGAGCGTAGAAGAGGGAGTCGGTCTTGGGCGGCTTCTTGAAAGAAGCCGCGTCAAGACCAAGGGCGGGCTGTGTACGAATGAGCTTCGACACAGTGTCGGAGCCTACATGACATAGAGGGCGATGAAGCAATCGCTGGTGCTCAAGAGACAGAACGCCTGTGACAAAAACACGAGCTGAAGGGGAGGGGGAGCAAGGAGGAGAAGTCCAAGAGACACGATACAGGTCATCCACAACAGAGGCACAAAGAACAATGCTACGAGTTTCAATAGCAGTCATAGTCGCAGAATTTGCAGTGTGCTCGAGAGAGAGTCCCATCAATGTGCAGGCACGTACGGAAAGCAATCTGAGCTCAAGGTTAGGCACAAACAACACCTAGAAAAGATACATGGGGGGAGACGAGCCATCAAAAGACACAACTCCAGCACCGTGGACTGGTAAGGACTGACCAGAGCCTGTGCGAACGGAATGAACGGACGCAACAGGGCCGAGAACAACAAAGCTACTACGACGACAGGTCATGTGATGGGTGGCACCGGAATTGATGATCCAAGTGCCACCGGAATCACAACTGGAGGACGTCACTATACAATGGGCAATGGTACACTCGGCCTCAGACGGATACTGGGGAGCAGGTGGGGAGGAACGACGAAGGGCACAAAGGTGAGACTCATGAATCTAGTCGGTATAGTGAGGCCCATCATCATCACATGCCGGCTCTGCCCTCCCACACGAGTCATCCTAAGCCACAAGAACAGACGGACAGACAGTCTGTGTACCACCCGGCTATGATAAGACACTCGTACCTCCTTGAAAGTGAACCGCCAGAAGGTGTCAGAGCTGAGCGATGGTGCGGTCACTTGGGTCCGGGTCGCCGCTTCTCGTCGGTGGTGAAGTGGGAAGTGCTGTGGCCGTGATCACCGCGCGCCCGGAGGATGTGCTGCTCAACGTAGAACGTAGTGCGTGCGTGGCCTGAAGCCCGCGAGTAATCCGTGTCCACTCGAGCGGTTGCTGGCACTCGGTGTAGCGATGAGCGCCTCCAAAATTGTAGCAGTGAACAGATCGTCCACTACTACGGAGTGATGACGGCTGCTGCTATGATTGCTTCTGGCTCGAGCCGTGCCTCCGTCTTCCCTTCTTCCCCTGTGCTGCTGTCGCGACACCCTGTGTCTGAGTCGGTGTAATCGGGGTGGAAGAGGAAGAGGAGGACGTGAGAGAGGATGGAGAAGGAGATTGCATAAGGGGCGTCGGGAGTGATGCAACGCCTGCAACAACAAGGGTTGTCTCCTGATGAGCCACGTCTTCCTCACAAGTGGAAGTCACTTGGAGGAAGAGCTGGTACGCCAAGGGAAGAAGCTGTAGTGAGGTAGAGAAAGGCTCGAGCACGACGTCCCTGTTCCATGTAAAGATGTCTGTGTGTTGAAGGCGAATTCTGAGCATGTTCGTGCAGAGCACCCACAGTTGTGTACCTCATGAGGTCCCAAGGCACGTGTAGATGCGCATGGCATGTCGCGAGTAGTTGGCTGCAGGCTCGGCAGGCCCCTGACAAAGGGAGTGAAAGGCACGAATGTGAGCGACACGAGTAGCGTGCGTCTCTGCAGCAAGTAGGGACAATGCCAGGTCCCAGCCCCCGCGTGGATCATCGCCGGTTCTTGTGCTGGCCTTGGCAAGGAACGAGCGGAAGTCGACGACGGTCTCGCGCGACATGGCGTAAAGAAGTTTGCGCATCGCCCTAGCCGCTGTCAGCACCTGTGCTTGGTCCGTAGTCTGATACGGACTATGGTAGTAGGGCCACACTCCCTCTGAAGGTGCCCAAAACTGGAAAAGGATCTCCCTGCAGTCAAAACCGTCCTCGCTGACATACCGTGGGGACGATGTCTCGAAGTCCTTGGGTTGCCTTTCCGTAGGGAGAGCAACCACGGGCCGAGAAGGACGAGGGATGGGAAAGACACCGGAAAGAGGGAAGTCGTTGGGGTGGAGGTAAGGCGATGATCGAATCTCGGGAAAACGAGATGTGTGTGGGGGCCGAGAGCTCGTCTGGAGCTGGCGGAGACGCTCCTAAAGCACACGCATCTCACGCTCGAGGGAGTCGCCCTCCATGCTTGGCATATATGGATCCTTATCCCAAAGATCAAGAGGTGGCGGGTCGGCTCCAGCTCCGGTCTCCGGCGCTAGAGCTCACTGCTGTGTAGAGGGTACGACACCGGCAGCTCCCTCAGAGGTCTGCCATGGGGTCGTGGACTGACCCTGAAGAAGCTCAGTGAGTGTACGGATGGCGTCAGTCTGCTCCCCCTGCAGGCAACACATCTCGTCCTGCTGGCTCTGGAGGTCCTCAATAGCCTGCAAACGTGGGCTCATGACTCCTGAGGAGGAAGAAGAGGGATCTAGTATCCTCTTTCCCTTATCACCGGACGGAGCCATGTCACCGCTCATTATGGGCCGAGACGTCAACTTGGTGGGATTGCGAGAATGTCAGCATTTCTCGAGGACTTAAAACACTGGCAACTTTTGACTCTTGGACCAAAAATTTCACTAAGGATACTTCTTACGTCAGTAGGTGGTTGTTGACATCAGCATGACTTGATGATGTCAGCAAGGAAAAATGCTGATGTCAGCTCCCCTCCTCCTTATCTTGGATGTCAACCCTCATTTGCTGCACGAGCAGGCGGCTACTGCGCAACAACCGCGCGGAGGCTGCGTGGAAGCTATGCAGTAACTTCTGCTCAGCTACTGCTACTACTATTGTGTCGTCACCTGCAACAGCAGCCGCACGACTGTGGAAGCAGCTGTGCGCTGTTGCTGCTGTTTCTACGCGCTACGGCTGCTACGCGCTTCCACCGGCGCCGCGCGCTACTGCCGTCGCACATTGCTACAACGCTGCTGATGTGCTACTGCTCTGCTTCATTGCCGCTACTGGTGCTCAATGCTGCTGCTATTGCACGTTGCTAATGCTCACCGCTGCTACCACCACCGCTGCACAACGCTGCTGCGCGTTACTCCCGCTGTGCGCTGATGCTGCTGACGCTGCTGTTGTCGCACGCTGCTCCTGATGGTGCCCGTCGCCGTCTGCTGCGACAGCGGCCTGTTGCTACCGTTGCCAGTGCCTATGTTGGCAGCTACCGGCAGCTACAGCCTGCTGCAGCTATCGCCTACTGCTGCTAGCGGCTGCTGCTGATTCACTCTCACATGATGATGTTGGGTGACGTCGACGGCAGTCCGCTGTCGTTGACAGGTCCCTGTGGATCTGCTACAGCGGTGACTTTCACTGCTGTTACTCTACTGCGTTTTTGTTGTGCAGCTCGGCAAGAACTGTCTCACCGCACTGATACCATGAGAAGATGCGTGGAAGTTTCCTAGCGACACAGCCGTCAACTAGGCGTCAGTGCCTGGTCGGATGGTGACGACAGTCACAAGTCGTGCACGCAACGGCAATAGTCTGGCTAGGAGACACAAGGCAAAGTGCCAGAATGCTTCAATAGCATGTGTAGAGAGAAATGAAGAATGACAGGCCCATGGCATAAGTACCTGCCGCGGTGGACAGCGGATGTCGCACGCGGCAGCACACGATGTGTCCTAAAACCAACCCAAAAACACAACTCTATTTGTGCCATCAGTGAAGCACGACGACTGGATCATGTAGTTCTCCTCGTCGAGCCCTCCATGTAGGAAGGCCTTGTTGAGGTCCATCTGCTCCAGTTTCACGCCATGCTGGGTAACCATGCTCAGAAGAGCACAAGCACTCGTGCATCACCCGACTGGAGCAAATGAGAACCCGTGAGAGAACCCCTTGGCTATGAGTAAAGCCTTGTACCTGTTGACCTTGTCGTCTGGCTTCAGTTTGAAGTGAAGGACCTAGCGAGTCGAGAAAACTTTACATCTTGCTAGAAGATCCACAAGCTCAAAGTCACCGCGTTCCTTTCGAGAAGTTAGCTCCTCCTACTTGGCCTTCTCTTGGAGGTAAGCGTCAGCTGCATCATGAGCCAGTTGAACAATGGCAGGCTCAGGAGGGAGAGAGGATAGTCCACTGACCGAAAAGCATGCTGCGACATGGTGAGCGATATAGGCATCGACAACACTATGAAACTCATGAGCCACGAGGGAGTACCCCACTGCACAGTTAGGGTGGACAACACCGGTGGCAAGGGTGAGTGCATCAAGACCAGTAGGTCTCGTGGAAGGGTAAGCCAAAGAGGACGATGCACTAGAGTGCGGACTACTTGGGGAGGGTCGTGAGAACTAGGAAACATAGTGCTGAGGGAGAGAACAGAGTCTGACTCCACGCGTGTATGGCTTAGGGCCAAGTGCAGATGTCTGAGGTTGAGATGGTGACACTACGACATTTGTAGGTGCTGAGGTTTATGGGGCAGACGCAGGAGTTGGGCTTGGAGGGGAATGTGTAAGGGACTAGGTTGTAGCAGTGACAGGTGCCGGCTCAGATGGCAAAGGGGGTGCATAGACTGATGGCATCCATGGGGAGGGGGTAGTCGATGAGCTTGACTGGTAGGACTCGTTGGGAGAGTCACTGGTGGTGGAAGGGATAGGTGGTGACAGAGTAGAGAGAGGATCAGCAAGATGAGCCGTGCGAGTGGAGGAGAGAGGAGAACCTCTGATACAGGAGCCAAAATAAGAGCCATCCCCTCCAAGCCAACGGAGCGAGGAGAGAGAGGAGAGTGGAGGGACACAAGAAAATTCATGAGGGAAGAGAGCGTTAAGGGACTTGATGACGCGGGACCGATCATAGCCCTAGAAGTGTCAGACTTTGGACACAGAGGAGACACCATGAAGGTGCAAAGAGGAGCACGAGGACTAAGCTTGCCATTGCAAAGGTCCTCTCGGAGCGAGACGACATCGACACAGTCCCAGATGTGAGCAAGGCACACATCAGCTTGGCAATGAAACCAACCCTCAAAGGGAGAAGCATGATCAGGAATAGGTATGTGAGGAACGCAGTTCCAGACCAAGGTCATGTAGGACATGGTCTCAAAAGAGAAGAGCAGTGGCAACATAGAGGCACTTAGAAGAGTGCAGACACAATTAGGAAGTGTCTGATTCCATCGCTCCAAGATCCCATTTTGTTGGGTTCTGTAGGGAGTCGAGGGCTCCATACTCATCCCACGAGAAGACATGAAGTGAGCAATGGGTCCCATGAACTCCGTGACATGGTCACAGTGAAAGAATTTTAAACGGAGACCACACGAGAGTTTTACCTACGGAACACACATCACTCTTTTGGCAGAGTGCAAAGACCCACCGCATGTAAGAGAAATCATGCGTAAGACATAGGATATAGTGGTCAAACTCCTTTAGAGCATCATGAGCAAGGGGCTCCATGACATCGGCATGCAAGAGGTCAAGGGGTTGGGAAGTGCAAGGCTCAGAGGTGGAGAATGGAGATTGATGCATCTTGCATCGAGCATATTTTATAAAGTCGGTAATGCAAGGAACAGGGAAAGTGTAGGCATGTGGACATAAAAACTGGGTTGGTCACAAAGAAGACTGACAATGGCGGCAGTGTGGATGTGGTAGAGTGGTGGTGTAGAAACTGGGTGTGTGCTGGGGAGAGGGAGTGTGCAACATGGATAAGAGTAGATGTGGCAGGTGCAAGTGCAAAGGATGGGACACAAAACATGCGGTCACAACGGGCACCACGAAGTCGAACACGGTCAGAAGTGTGGTGCAACATAGATGCTATGCCACGGCTGGAGGAGAAGTCAATGCCCTGGTCATTGAGAGCCATGAAAGAGAGAAGACTCAACTCAAGAGCGGGCATGTACAGTTTGTCTGGCAGGAGCGATACCCCCTCTAGGACCCACAAAGTGGCCAACTCCAACACCTTGCAGTCCAAGACGTTGGCTGGAGCCGGTGCGGACAAAGTGAACAACCCCAACTAGACTTAGGGAGACAAACGAGGAACAAGAGGAGGTCATGTGATGGGTGGCTCCGGAATCAAGGTTCCAAAAGCCACTTGAAACATGGGCAGGCAAAAAAACACGACTTATGGTAGCAATGGCAGAGTGTAGTGGAAGTTGCTGACCACAAGCAACAAAAAAACGAGGCGAACTAACAGGCTGCGACCCCTCAATCCATGGTTCATTAATGAGAGAATACACCTGAACATGACCTGAAATTGGATCACAAAGACACTTGTCCACATCACATGCAAGTGATCCCAAGTCTGAACGCACACTCTCACCTCCTTGCACATTGAGATGTTGCTGGAGGACAACATGAGAGAGGACATCGTCCAGCTTACGATCGACCTCAGGCGGGTCAGAGGTGATGACGATCCCAGATGGAGGACGCTGATGAGAGTAGTTGGGAGGTAAGTAGGGGCCACAAGGGGGTTCATAGAAGACAGGGCCTCCAGACCCTGGGGTCTACCCCCAGGGATACGTTGGGGTAAGAGGTGCAATGGTGGTGCTGTAGACGGGTGCATGAGTGGAAGAGGGTGCACTGCGACTGGAGGACGCTATGGAGGTGGAGGCAAGAGAATCACCAGTGCTGCGGCTAGATGAGGGGGTCTAGTGTGCTTGCATGGCTGACGCAAGGCGTGCATTGTCAGAAGGCTCAGGACATTTGGGAGTAGAGTGACTAGAAGCTCTGCAGTTCTAACATGTCATAGTGTTGGAAGAGGAGGAAGAGGAAGAGGAGGAGCCGGAAGACCCCCGACTTTTGCCACAGCCACCTTGGCCACCCCTTGGTCTGCCTTCTGGAAGAGCCACCCTTGCCTTTCCCCCGTCCACAGCCTCCCCACCACCCTTGAGATACAAGGGATGTGGCCATCGTGGTGGAGGCGGAGGAAGAGGAGGCTGAGGTGGAGGCAAAGGAGGAAGGATCCTTTGAGGTGGTAGCTACGACTATTGCAAGATGAATGCGTTTGTTTTGTAGTGAGCTCCACCAATCAGTGAGACACTTTGAGATCGTTAGTGAACTTCCACAGAGCACCAATGCTTGGCGGTGCGTTTTTAGGGACAGGCTCGGTGGTGAGAAAATCAAGCTTGGAGGCCTTCACCTCTCTGAAGATGTCTAACGACTCTAGGATGAGGCCATTGATGATGGAAAAGATGGCCGGAAGCTGGCCGGGTGGTACTTCATGGAGGTCACACACCAGGCAGAGGCTATGGACCTAGAAGGCATCAACGGTGTCATGAAAATGCATAGACCGTGTGTTAAACGGGACAGCAAGGATGCTCCGCGGAGCATGGCCTATGAATGTGGTTCGATGTTTGATGAGGGCATAAGTACCAACTTGGTCAACAGGTGTGCCACATATAGTGTCGGCATTGTAGGACCCGATCTCATCATTGAGATTGTCAAGTCCTACATGATTGAGTTCACGAACAACATGAGTGAATTGAGAGTGAAGAGGGACAAAGTGTGGACTAGAAGAGGATCTCGATTCATGGTAATGTTTCCAGAGGTGATCATCCTATGTCCATGTACTGAAGAAAACTTCCCAAGATGAGAAGGTGAGATTGGCAGTGAAATGAGGTGGAACTAAATCAAAGTCGGGCTTGCACTGCAAGGGCAACGCAAGTGATTTGACATTTGTTATGCCTACAGCGATGGCGACTGCAAGAGGATAATCGGAGACAGAACCAGAGGCTATGGATGCAGAAGCGGAAACAGTGGAGAATGTCGTAGCAAAGCTGGTAGTGGCAGAAGCAGAGGGTGTTGAGCACACTGTTTGTTAGAGAAAGTTGAGCACGATGTCAGGAATGTGGTATGCAAAGGTTTACTGATCAGCTTGCTCCTTGTGGAGCTTGTCCTCTGAAGCACACTAAATGCTTAGTGCAGCTTGGACCGTAGTGTGCCCGCACTTCAGTTGTTCTTGAAACATAGCATACTCATCATTGTCAAACGGCATGGCGCCAGTGATGTCATCCTGCAAAGAAAAAGCCAAAGTGTCCATTGCCCTAGTGAATGTAGAAAGGTATGGTTGGTGTGCTCAAGGCTGTGTTGCCTGGCAATGGACCTGTATGTACAAACACACTATCTCAGAGGAAATAAAAAGAGAGCAATGGGAGAAGAGGATGCCAAGCTCATAAGGCCTAGCAACCGGGGGTAAATGAAGAAGGAAGAGCAACTGCTGCAGACGAGGTGATAACTGCGATGGTGGAACATGCCCGTCGGCGGAAAGTGCATGTATTTTGCACCGATTATGGTGGTGAGTTCATTGGCCCAAATACTTGCTTTCTAACATCGTTTGGTGTCCATTTTGAGTCATTTGCTCCACATGCCCCACAGCAAAATGATGTCTAAGAATGTTTGAACTGCACCCTTGCTGATGGTTTTTTTACCATCTTGCTTGAGTTTGGCCTCTCCAAAGCGTTTGCTTATAAGGCCATAATGTACATGACATGGGTATGGAACTGAGTTCCTTTGGGTCCCCTTCTACACAATGTCACACTGTATGAGCGCTGGTTCGGTCATCGCATTGACGTGCGTCTTGCTTGCGTCCGGCTTTTCAAGGACCAACGTGATGGGAAGCTCTCACATTAGGGCTGTATTTGTATGTTCCTTGGTATCTCTCCACTTTCAAAGACATGGTGCTTTTAGGATGCTGATGGTTTCATTTCATTGGATCTTCTAGCCCTCTATTTTTAAAAAAAATTGCACGACATTGTGGTGAGCGTCTCTTTCCTTGCACAGCCTCTCATGTACAGGGATGCTGGTGGGCCAGATGGCCTGAGGTTGGTGTCTTCTCTTCGTCTGTGTCTCCCACTTATGCTCCATCTCCTCTCACATCTACACCCGTGAGTGCAACATTACCCATATCCTCACTTCATCCAATAGTTGTGTCCTCTCCCTAGTGCACCTACTTGTGTGTCTTGGTTTAGGTTGTTTACACCTATGTCATTGCTTGAATCTCTCTCTTGCACCTAATTTCTTGTAGCGTTACCCCTTGTCACGTCATCCAGTATGGAACCACTTGCTATTGCAAGTGGTTCCACCACTTGCAATAGCAAGTGGTTCCATACTGGATGACGTACCATCATCGTCATTTTCTCTAGCATTGCCACATGGGTCCTTGCTAGTCTAAAAATGTGTGACCTATGTACCTTTGCCTGATACTCTAAGGATTCCCTTGGATATGGACCTACTCGCACCCTTACCCTTGTCTGACCGTCCTCCCTTCAGTCAGGCTCCTGGTGGCCGTTTCAAGCCTTTGTAGTCGAGCTCTCATACTGCTCCCTCTGTCGATCACTCTTGCCTATCATGACCTACTAGTCCTCTTCTAGACCACGTGTCGACTCCTCCTGACACTGGCCTAGATGCACTTAAACTGTCTGCCACTGTTGTCCACCCAAACTGTGTAGTAGGTTGTTCTCTGATCACGGATGATTTCTTCCATGCTATTGGAGCCATTGAGTCTGCTACAGTCGCATACCCCACCTATGTTTCCACTACACTAACCTCTTGAGATACCATGGAACTCTCGCCTGATCCGGACATAGTTCGCCAGGTGGACTCAGCTCTTGATGTAGCCCTCTGGGAACAAGCCATGTGTAAGGAGCTCAATGCCATCATAAAGCATGGTGTTTACAAGAAGGTGGATCTTCCACTGGCTTGCAAGGCCATAGGTGCACGTTGGATGTACAGGTTCAAGTGCAAGCTGGATGGCATCATTGAACGCTACAATGCTTGCTTGATAAGCAAAGGATTCTCCCAAGTGTTTGGCATGGACTTCAATGCCACTTTCACCCTTGTGCAGAGACACACCACCGCCAAGGCACTATTGAGCCAACTGGCCAAGCATAAGTGAGAATTACACCAAATGGATGTCAACAATGCATTCTTGCACAGTTGCCTCAACAAGGAGATCTGCCTGACTTAGCCACTTGGCTTTGACAATGGTACCGGACGTGTTTGGCACCTCCGCAAGGCATTGTGTTACTTACATCAGTCTCTGCGGTGTCCAAGCCTCAAGATTTTTGCCACCCTTGAGCGTGATGACTACCGTCACTAGAATTCCATGCTTTCTAAGCTGTAAACCACCTCCTCTAGTCTACGTAAAAGATGAAACATCTTGGCCCTGCCCGCGTCTTCTTGGTCATGAAGATCGAGCGTGACCAACAGCGTTGCATGCTCACCGTGCAGCAGGCCGAACATGTTTACACTCTAGGGAAAAGATCTGCCGGCCTTCTAGCTGCCATTCTCCACGTGCTCAAAACCTATGACACCCGCTTGGCAGAAGCTCCTCAAGACCGGTGCCAGTTTTCTGTTGGAGGAGCTGGTAGACGTGACGACCTACCTCCAGGTCATCATGTCTTTGATGTTCCTTGGTACCACCACATATGCTGACGCGGTGGTTTTGATCAACTTCTTGTCCCATTTCTCCCAGTGCCCATGTTGCATCCACCTTGAGGCAGCATTGCATCGTTAACTACGTCATGTCCACGCCCTCTCTTGGCTTGTGTTTCTGCTGATTACATTTTGGCTTTGTTGATGGATACACAAATAGTGATTGGGCCTCAGATCATGATGCGCACAACTGGCCGGGATAAATCTTCCTCGTTGGCGGCACCGCCATTTCATGGAAGAGCAAAAAACAAGGTTGTCTCGTGTGCTTGACTATGGATGCCATTGTTTGTGAGAGAATTTTGGTGTGTTGTCTCACGCAACAGCTGCGGTATTCCTTCCACTACATTTCAGTTCAATGCAACAACGAAAGCACGTCCTACATTGTTGAGCATGATGACATGCATCACACTTGCAAAAAAACACAGCAACATCAAGTAACACTTTGTTTATGAGCGCATTACGAATGGTGATGTGCGCCTCGTTGGAGTTGACAATAGTCAGTAGCGTGCTGACTTCCTCACCAAGGTGCCTTTTTAGTGGGAGGTTCAAGGTTGCTGTGCATGTTGTTGGTCTTTAGTCCCTCTGTGCCAATCCTGGATGCCGAATTCTTGTTCCTTCTGTTTAACCATCCCGAATATGTCATTGCCATTTTTTTCTTGACTTGTTACCCCTCCTTGTGGTGGCTTGTGGCTCATTGTGGTTGCTTTTGGCTCGTTTTCCTGTGCGCGTCTCTGGCGTTTGGTGTCTATGGGTCATAGGGGGATGTCACTATGTCTATCTTGGTGATCTTTTGGACTTGACACCACTCACATGCAGGCAAGCTGTAGTTTTGGACGACTCCTTTGATGGCCTCAACTACATCCTCCACATCCCTATGTACGCACAAGAATTTTCTTGGTGGCCAGATCCTGAGAGCCACTTTCTCGGCATAAAAATGTCTTATCTTTGTTTGCGTAGTGTTGTAGAGCTTGGTTTTATGCTTTGGCTGCTTCTTTTGGGTTGTCATTCGGCCACCCAGGTGACCTCAGTATTGGCGGGATTCTTCTACTTGCTATGAGGGTTCTGGTAGGTATTTTCTTGAATTTCGTCATAGGCGAACCATTGTGTAGCTTGTTTCTATGCTGGCTGGACCGAGGGTGGAGGGGTTAACCCTCTCTCTCGCTCCTTGTTTCAACAAACTCTCATTCTTTCAACCGGATCTTTGCCTTCTGTCCACCATTCTCAGTGTCGTCTGTCATGTTACGTCCCTTACAACCTAAAATCTCACACAAAACATGGCTACAAAGTGTTTTTCCATTCCCTCAAGTTTGTTGCATATTTGTGTTGACCCACATGACAAAGATCACCCATCGTTCCACAAGATCACACACAAAGTGATGCTCAACAACAATTTGCTTTGTGCGTGCATGAAACATACCAAAGTTCTTTGTGATGGCGAGAGCACTCTGGTTATCACATCGTACAACGATGTTCAGAAACTACTAGGAAGCTTTGTAGCCTTGCTGTCGTTGACATGGCAACACTACCCATTCAGTTGGCGCACTAGCTAGCAAGCATGTGTAAGGAACAGCGAGGATAAGGCTAGGGAGAAGCACAAAGTATCATAAGCTCCAACAGTTTAGCAATGTGGAGAGTGATGCGTGATTGAAGGGGTCGCCAGTGGGAGGAGGGGAGGAGGACTTTGTCGAGGGTTTCGCCTGACGGACATCGGACAAAATCCGCTCCAGAAATAGGGAGTTGTACGGACAACACAAAATAGGGAGTCAAGAGCTGCCCATTTATCTTGTATTTTCTTCCCAACTTTCTGCCTTGTTTAAATACAAACCTTACACAAACACACCCCCTTATTACATAAGGGGTTTTGGGATATGATTTTTTTGGGGCACCTACAAGACTCTACAATAACAAGGCCCATCATGTTTCCTTTCAATGCATGGGAAGTCTTGGACCTCCCATTTTTCCTAACCTGTGGAAAAATGTAGGTTCAAAACACCGCATACTCCTGTTCTTTTAGAATAAGCCTAATTTCCCCCCACATCGGAACAATAAGTTCCATTTTCCCCTACCGTTTTCCAAGATGGCACCTTGCAAAAGTGGCCCCTGCTAAAACATCACACAAAAATCGCACCCCACTATAGGTTATGCTACGTCATCCGTCAAACGTCAAAATTTTTCCATGTACTATCCATTTTCTCATCCAAGTTCTCTCTTGGTAAGAAGAAGTGCCGTTTGTAGAAAAAAATCAATTTGGGTAAAGCTAATTTTTGGCAGAATAAGACCTTAACAAGTGGTTGCACTCCACTCGCCTACCCGAATCCCTTGCATTGAAGGCCCCCACTACGTTGCATTTTTTTTGTATCGTTACCATAGGTTAAAATCAATGGAACCAAAAGAAAAGGGCAAAACACTTCGATGTATGGATACTTTTTCTTTTGGTTCCTGCGGTCGCAACCTCTAAAAATGGGATGAAAAAATCACTCATATCCATAGAAAAACGTAGACTCACTGTTTGTGGAGGGGGGAAACAACTTTGATATGAAGAAAAGGGTATTTTGCTGCATACCCATTGTTCTCACAACTAGTTTACATTGTACCAACAATTTGCAGGAAAAGAATGCGGTGGCCACTTTGAAAAAAAAAAAGACTAAAACGACTAGCAAATTCTGAAATTTGTCTAAGAGCCACTGTTGAAAAACAAACACTTGGCATTTCCACCGTGGAAAAAGTGAGTACTAAAAAAAGTATAGTACCTCGCATACCCACTGTTGACCCCCGGCAACATTGCACCACAACATTGAAATAGGACTGCATTCATGGTGCGCTCTGCAAGGATAGCTTGGTAGATGAAACTACCAGAAGACAACACATTGATGAGCTTTCATTCTGTCTTGGCAAGATTCCCTTTTTTTTCATCCATTTTTCCTATGCATTGGTACCTCCATCATGTGTTTAATGAATGAGCGCTGCCTATTAGCCTGTAGCGAGCCTGACATATTCACGAAAACATTTCTATGCACCATATGCTTGCGAACTAAACCTCCATGACATTTGTTGAACTCACATGTGCGGCGTTCAACAAATGTTATCGAGGTCCAATGTACGGTCCACCCACATTTTGCGTACAACCCATGGTCTACGGGTACAAGGACACACCCTTTTGGTCGTCGTATCCTCATCAAATGCCACGACTGGTGTGCCTTGCCACATAATGCCACACAGACTCAACACATGATTATCACAAACCAATATCTTAGATGTTGTTGAATGTTCAAACACAATGGTACGCAATATCCATGCTTGTGCAAGTGGAGCCTCTGGGTCAGATGAATCATGGTGATCACATGTATTGCCTCCCCATAGCTAATGCTCGTTCAACACATGGACATGGCTACCAACAGATACAGGAATGTGGTTCTGAATGGACCGCAACAATGAGACGAAGTTGGTGCGTGGAGCGGAGACCAAACACTACGGACATCACCCATTTTGCATCCGTGTGAAGCCGCAATTGCATGGGCTGCCATAAAGGCGTAATTCAATGAGTGGGTTACGCAAAATGGTATGCCATCATGGTTGTCTATACCTCCTCAACCGGAGACTATGGTATGGATCATGGGTAGGCGCATGCATGTCCTCTGCGCGTCCACCAAACACTTTGGATCCCTAGAAGCCTTTGCTCTACAAAGATACTCCTAGCCCTTAGCGCATGAAGAAGTGGGTATCTGTACTACTAATTCATCTGATGATTCAAGATGTACCCACAATGTCCCATCTCACTTTGCCCATGCCCCTGCCTGCCATGTGTGTCCTTCACTATACCCACATCCATGACCTCGAAGTATACAACACCAAGTGCATTAGTGTGGACCACCTGTTTTGTTACACCATGTCGAGTCTGAAACAGTAGAGTTGAGTATAACATACATCATTAGTGCATGAAATGTTCAACCTTACATGTTATACTATGTGCACCATTCTCTATACTAAATTACACTAAGACATGTATTCACCTTACATGGTCTACTAGTACACTTTCAATTGACAGAACAAGTGTAGAGATGATAACACAATTATCAAGATTTAAAAAGTAATGTCCAATTATCTTTGTTGAAAAAATGACACACATGTTGACGTTATGGACATCCTAGGAAACGTATGGAAAACATCATTGAACCCATCAACTCCGGTAAAACAGAGGTGATAGGTCACATGAACTAATCCACACTTGAACGTACAAGGATAAGCCATTCACAAAACAAATGACCTCACAAGCAGGACACTCTGCCCCTTCACTAAACTCGTGAGATGCATCATCGTACTCTTCCGCAAAGGGGGAAGCACACATGCCAGTGCATGGATTGCCCACTTGAAATCTGGCATTTCCTCCGTCCAGCTCCACTTGGTTCAGGTTGGCCATCTTGAAAGTGATCGCACCTCCATTCATCTTTGTACCACACATGTCATGGGCCACATGTGATCAGTCCCGTTGTCGGTGCACTTTAAGCACTGATCTCTGCCTCACAAAAACAATTATCAATAGTCATGTGAAAACTAGAGGACATAAGCATTACCTAGTCACAAGAAATGTCCTCTGTGCATGCCCTTGCATCACACAGGTTTTTCATCCTCGGATGAGTCCAAGGAGGAGGAGCTGTCAACAGAATCCCTGCCCTCAGACTCAGATGTGACGTTGCCGGAGGCTTCATCCTCCTCTGACCAGCGAGAGGAGGACAAGCCATAGTCTGTTGTGGCCTTTGCTGTTGCCTCGGGAGTCCCAAGGTCTTCAACCTGGGAGGAGAACACGGGTTCTGCTGCATCAGATGATCCCGCAGTTCCTGCTTTTGCTGCACCACCTGTTGCAGTAGTTCCACCTGTTGCATGACCTGCTACCTTTGCATCTCCTGCTGTACCAGATCTAGCAATTGCATCACCTGCTGCACCAATTTCTGCAGCTGCATCACCTGTTGTTGCTGGTGTTGCCTCTTCGTGCTCGTCTGTCATGAGTTCAACGTCGTGCATAACACTTGAGTCAGGTGCCGCGCCACGTCCTACTGTTGGAGCATTGCAGGGACGACCACAATCACCACACACCCTACGTCTTGTAGGAAGTTGCCTGGCTCGAGCTGCTGCAACGTTGGCTGGTGAGAGGGCTGGTGGGTTCATGCACCGCTTTGGCGCATGTCTAGAAAACATGTAGTGATTGCAGATGTAGGCCTCTTACGACGCTCACAGTGGTCCTTGTGCTTTGACTTCGGCCTCCCAGCACCCCGCTTCTTCCCTAGTGGGCCCCATTCTCAGCATACTGTAGCTTGCGCAGATTGATTCCTGACTTGGGGTGATGGTAGGGCCTCTTCCATGCCATCTGAGTGAGGTGTATGTCCATACATATCTCCGGGTTGACTCTTGCATTGAGCAGGTGGCTGATGGCGTGTTGATGAAGGTAGCCATACTTGGCCCATTGCCGCGCAGCTGCACTTATTCATGTTGTAGTCCACCTCATGGCCGAAGAGGCTCTTCAGGCCCGAGACTGTCCCAGGCAGAGGTTTCACAGGGATGATTATGTACTCTCACACGTGCTGAGTGTAGTTCTTCATCTTGCCATCTGCGAGCCGGGCAAGCATAGTCTCGTAGTCATGCGTCAGCCTCCGTCGCTCTGCAAACAACTTCTACACCCATACATACAACTACGCAAAGCAGTGAAAGGGGTAGAGATGCCAGAGGTCAATGATGTAGGTGTTCAGGGACTCTGTCGCGTTGCCTGTTGTGTGTCCACCACGCACCACCGGGATGTACACTATACTCCACTTGTCCAATAGGATGCTTGGCTCACCACCACCGCCGAAGATGTAGTCCAAGCCCTAATTTGATGTTCGTGACATCTCGGCCTGGACGCACTTGAATTCTTTGGTGATGAAGGCATGCGTGAGGGTCTAGAAGAGGTCCGCTGCGACCCCACCCACATTGGACTTCACATTCTCGTGGAGGTGTAGCACACAGAAAGCGTGCGTTGCACTAGGCAGCTTGCGGGCCATAGCAGCAAGGAGCCTGCCATCACGGTTGGAAAATATGGCTGTGCCACGGTCTCTTGCCGTGGGATACGTTTGTGCCAGCCGTTCCACGGACCAGGTCAAGTTGTACTTGTCTTCTTGGCCACAAAACACCCATGCCATGGGGACTGAGTGGTTGTTGGCGTCCCAATTCTGTGCAATGAGCAGGACCTGTCTGGAACCAATTTTTTGAAAAGTGGTGTCCATGGTGACAAGGCGAAAAACATGGTTCCAGCCCTCCCGACAGGCCCCGGGTGCGATGAAGGTCCGACGGAATAGGTCATTCTTTTCTTTCTCCATGCACATGACCGTCCGAGGGTCCTCCCTCTTCAACTACAAGGCATAGAGTACACTGAAACCAATTTTACACAAGGGGAATAGGCAAAAATGGAGGCAGAGTTTACTACAAAGCGGGAGGACATACCCCGGCAAAATACGTCAGGAACAGCGACCAAGACAAGGTCTTCTTCCCCATGAGCTTTTCATGAGCCGCCTTCTTGGCACGGTAGACAACCGGGTAGTGGATCTTCTTGCTGGTGTGGGCCTCATAAAGTTGTTGTAGCCCCTTGGTGTCGGTTGAGGGCTTCTTCTTCATCGTCTGCTTGATGTAGCGTAGCACCCATGCCGTACGGCATGCCTGATCGTCCTTGTTGGTATTGGGGGTGCACTAGTGTCCGTCAACATACTCAATGACAGCGATGTTTTTGTGCTTGCATCGGTAGTGCAATTTCAGCAGCCATACACAGCTAGTGGTCTTCCACTGACCGTGACGGACCTCCAGGTAGGTTGGCTTGTCACTGACCTAAGAAATGGGTATGTTGCGGTTGATAGCAAAATCCTGGACTCCTTCACAACATGCCTCCATGTTGTGGAAGGCTTGGCCACCCAGGAAATCTGTTCATCTACCTTTGCGCTTGTGTGTGCGTGGAGTAGGAGCAGGTTACAAGTATTCGATGGTCGGTTCCGGCGGAGGTGGCGGAGTGTCCTAATCAGACGACCCTGCAAGCCGGAGAAAAATGACAACATTAGACAGATGCATTGCAATCCTTCACACTGAGCTATCGTGGTTGGTGGCAGGCAGACAACGTACTTCGACATGGCAAGAGGTTCAAACCAATCCCTTGTCAGGGCGAGGACAAGATCCATCTCGGAGACAGAGTCCCAACATACGGGTTCACCTCACCCGCACGAGAACCACAAAACGGTTGGACACGTTAACTCCCACCAAAACGCATCGTCCGCTCTTCAGCGCGCTCAGGAGAGCACAAGGTCATACTCTCCACGGCACTGACGTGACAGGTGTACTCATGCTGCTCCCACTCGGTGAAAAGGAACAAGGCCTTAGGTTGGTAACGGATGACCAAGACCTTGGGAGAATTGTCGCAGTCCTTGTCCGGGAAATTGCCTCCTACAGCGTAGAAAATGGTGGCCATGGTGGCCGGAAGTGGGTACAACAACATATGTCATGAATCGTAACATGCATCCTATCCACCATCTGGAATTGGCAAACCAACCCCTTGTCAGCGCGAGGACGAGAGCCATCTTGGAGAAAGAGTCCCAACATGCGGCGACATGCGACGATGCGGCAACATTGGCAGGACATAGCGACTACACATGAGCAATGGATCAATGATCACGACCCCTACCGACGACGTGAGAGAACGTCAACATCGCATGGTGGTTGGCAGAACTACCATGATGAAAACCGTCCCACACCATGCAAGTGGGAACGACACATTTTGAGGGAATGAAAAAAACATGAACCTACCATGCACCTGGGACCGGAACACCGACGAGGGGAGGTGCTTCAGCGTCGAATGAGCAAATTTGTCACCACGTTGCCTGTTCTCGAAACATCCGCAAGGTGGCGTTGTTTGCATGTAGACGTCAAGTGGCAACGTCCACCTGGCAACCTATCGCATGAGCAAGACATGCAATGAGTACACTCCATTCATACTTTGTTGACGTAAACATACGATAGTGATAGTTCATGTTTGGAAATAAGGCTGTTGTATGACATCAATTATATGATAATGATGAAATCTTTACATTGTTTGACAGAAACGTAAACCCCTGCTCAAATGGGCACATAAAGAAGGGATTTATTTTTACTTCTAGGAAGATACATGTTCTGGCCAAACTCGTATTTCACGTCAAGTGATTGCAATGGAACATGAGTCGGGGTTCATAGTAGGGGTTATAGAAGTATCAGCCGAAAGCGTTCAAAACATAGAATATGATTCTTACGGTACCCATTCTTTGAAAATAATTCCTCCTTGACCGGTGTGGCAGGTCTTTCTTCGCAATAGTACGCGCGGCACGCACGAAATGACGCGCTTTAGAAAAGTAGTGGGTACAGTACACATTTTTATGTGAAGTGATTACCATGTTCATGTTGTGAAAAAACTGGCCAAGAGAACGTTGGGAGGCCCAAACACTGGGCAAAGTGGAATTAGGCCAAAGAAAATAGGGAAATGGCACAACCATGTTTTAGGGTCCTGTTTTGACAAAGACGGACTTCAAGTAAATACATAGTTTTTTTTTGTGAATGTTACCCTACTGCTCTTGGATTTTGATATTGATTATTTTTAAAGTTGATTGAATGTGATACATTTTTTCGTTCAATGAATTCTACATACCATATTAATAATTGAACTCGAATTCTATGTGAAAGGCTAATGGATTTCAAATGTCAATGTTATTTTCTGCCATGTAAAACATTGAAATCAAGGTACCATTTGCTGCAGATTCGACCATTAAGGACTACAAAAAAAATCCAAACCTAAAAAATCTCATCTAATTCATAGATTTTATAGTTTGCAAGTTTCCATTCATTGAAATCCAAGAGCAGTAGGGTACCTCTTCATACCAAGCGATAACTCGGATGATAAAAGAGACAGGCCTCTGATTAACTACAAGATTTGGCAAATGACGTGGCAACATGACATGACGTAACATGGCGGCATAGTGACTGGGTGCTGTTTTCATGTCTTATTCTGCAAGGGGCCATTTTTTTAGGGTGCCTTTTTTGCATGCTACCTGACAAGGGGGTCCATATTTGCGTGCTCACTTTGAGAGGGGGCCACATATGCGTGCTTCCCTGGGAGGGGGGGGGGCAATTTTGCTTGCTCGTGAAGTTGGGATGCCATGTTTGCATGCTAGTTAAAAAAGGGCCATAATACTTCATTTTGGATGTATTGACCAGATAATCCTTACATTCACCCTTTCATAATGAGAGGTGTCGGATCTAATTAGATTTCAAAATTTTGAACCTGCCTGATTCATAGCCCTTTGGATGCTCAACGGTGGTAGCAGTGGCCTTAGAATGAGGCCGACCTGAACGACTTCATCATTATCTTAATGTTCAGGCAATTCTGGCCGTCATTTACTCGAAAACATTTGCAATGCTTGTTTGGGCTACACTGACATGCTAGCCTTGACACATTCAAGACGGTTTGACCGCATGACTTGCTTACTTTTTTGTAATGAGTTGTGTTATGCCGGCATTAACACAACTCAAACATCTACAACAACAATATATTCAACCAAACACTCTGCCCTTCATAACTCGTAGTTCGGGCTGAGTACCAGGTTGGTCTTTCACGTCAAGTCGGATTTCAGTGCTTATGAGATTCGCCGGCGGAGATTTCCATGAGCTATTGTTGGCCATCACATACTGTCACTTGTTATCGAGAACAGTTGCTCACCTTTTACACGTGTTGCAAATGGTCGTGGCGAGTGGTCAGTGTTATTCCGAACAGATCGTAGATGGTGCACAGGTAGAAGTTGCGAGGCAAAACACGATTTAGAATTTGGGACACTTGAGAAGTTTATGATTAGCGGTAAGTGTGCTTTGATGACAAGTGTCGAAATGATCAAACATGTACATACAAGTGTTGAGTTACAAATGAAGCATAGTCGGGGTCGTTGGGTCGAATGTCGAGCAACGCGTGTAGAGTCGTGTCATGAGTGGTCGGATTTGAGAAGGTCCGCAGAGAAGTCGGGGGTCTTCGAGAATCAACGATGAAGACACGTGATGCATCTTTATGAACTCATATTCATCGTGAAGCATCGAGAAGTCGACCAAAAGTTTGTGACACTTTTGTTTGTAGATCCGCGAGAGCAATCAAAGCTGTCAGAAGGTTCGAGAATATCTATTAAGGGCAGGGCAGTTGGCCAGTCTGCCCTTGGCCGTCGGAGTGAATATCACAGTTCTTGCGATGCGATGGGCTATTTGGGTAGTAACAAAAACACCCACTCAAGAAGATTAGGGACTCTTGTACGTCTCGTACGTAACACTTCCCCTCCTTTTAGCCGCGACGTCCAAGCACACGTGCAGATGTGGCCTGGAGAGGACGGCAGTAGCCGTCGATGAGATGATCGACATCACGGAGATTGTCATACGGTTCCCAACTGTTATGCGTGGCGTCGTAGCCGTGCCACTTGATGAGATCTTCTATCGTCTTGCCTCGTCGTCGATGGCCGAGGATGTCCTCGATGATGTACTCCACATCCTCGTCCACTTGTACGAGAGGCGGAGGAAGGACATCTCTGCCAGGGAAGTTTTCTTTTGGGTCTGAGTAGTGCTTGGGTTTGCTGACATGGAACACTGGATGAACTTGCATAGTTTTGAGAAGTTTGAGTCGCACAACCACAAGGGTTTGCATGCGCTGGATCTCAAACGGTCCCAACCATTGAGGTTTGAGTTTTGAATAGTCGGATCCGCGGAGTTTGATGTTCGCCATGTTGAGGAGGACTTTATCACTAGCGATGAAGATGTCGTCGCTGCGATGTTGATCAGCTGCTCGCTTATCAGTGCTTGTGTCTTCGCGAGGGTTTGCCGTGCTTCCTCCCTAGACAGTGGTGAAGTCTTGACTTTGAACTTCAATTACGGAAATGTTGGTGCGGCTTTGTAGTTTGACTGGTGTGGCGGGAAGTTTGCCATACACCATCTCAAATGGGGTTTTACCCATTATAGTAGAAACTACTCAATTATGATCAATTTTGGCGGTCAGGAGTTTTTGCGCCCAATCTGTCCCGTGAGGTTTGTATACCATTTGGAGTAGTTGTTTGAATGTCTGATTTGTCCATTCGGTTTGACAATCGGTTTGAGGATGAAACGCCGCTGAATGTTGAATTATGCTATTGTAACGATTCATCAGTTTGCACCAAAAACGGCTGGTGAATGGACCGTCTGTGTCACTTGTGATGGTTCTTGGTACACCGTGTAGCCACACGATGTTGTTTGAAAATAGCTGTGCTGTTCCCTCGGCGGTGACAGTGGTCGTTGTTGGGATGAAATGAGAAATTTTAGAAAACCTGTTGACGACCACGAGGATGGCGTCATATCCTGCGGGTGTGATTGGTAATCCAATGAGGAAGAAAGTCCATGCAGATGTCTACCCATGGTTCCGTCGGAACAGGAAGCGGCTGTAGAAGTCCGGGTGGCCTCGTGCGACGAGATTTCTGTCGCTGACATGTGTTGCAGGTTTTGCACAAGTTGGCCACGTCGGATTGCATCTTGTCCCACCATTAGTTCTTTTGCCAGTTCCTTTAGCGTCTTGTCCTCTCCAAATTGTCCACCTGGGCCGGTGTCGTGGCATTCTTCCACAAGCATACGGCAAAGCTTGTCATTCAGGGAAACAACCACCTGGCGAGTGAAGCGTCGTCACCAGTAGGATGAGTCGAACCAGAACTTGGTTTCATCATGTCTGCCATGCTGGTTGTAGCCTCGTGCGAACACTCGCTCAAGATAGGGGTCTCGCTGTAGTTGTAGGATTGCCACGTCGGTCATTGAATCTGGTCGGCGGCTGAGTGCGTCCGCCAGATTGGTTCTGCCCGGTCGGTACTCAATTTCATAGTCGAACCCTGACTCGAGGAGTTCCATCAATCGGGTTTGACGACGGCTAAGATTGGGCTATGTCTTTAAATCCTTCAGTGCGTGATGGCCGGTGTGCACGACACATCGGCGACAGTCCACGTAGCATCGCCATGTCTTGAATGCGTGCACGACCACCTCCTTTTTGTGGACTGCGTGGTTGAGTTCTGGTCCTCATAGTTCTTGAGACATGTAGGCAACCGATTGTTTGCCGTTTTTGTGATCTTGTAGAAGGATCGCGCCAATGGCTTGGTCTGATGCATCTGTAGCTATGATGTAGTCGATCGTTGGATCGCCTAATCGTAGGACTGGCGTCGAGGTCAGAGCGTACCGCAAAGCGGTGAATGCTTCTTATTTATTGTCTCCCCACCGCCACTCATTTTCTTTTCGAGTAAGGTCGGAAAGAGGCACTGACAATCGTGCGTAGTCCCATACGAATCAGTGATAATAGTTGCAGAATCCAAGAAAAACTCGAATTTCTTGAACGTTGGTCGGCGTTGGCCAATCAGCGACTGCTTCCACTTTTTTGGATCCATGGTGATCCGTCCGCCGTTGATGACGTGACCCAAAAACTTGATCGAACGACGACCAAAATCACATTTTGAGAGTTTTCCAAAAATAATTCTTTCTTTGTAAAATTTTGAGAACTTTTCGGAGATGTCCATCATGCTTCTCTAGGATGTGACTATACACCGAAATTTCATCAAGGTACACCACAACAAGATCGTCGAGGTATGGCCAAAAAATGTTGTTCATTATCGCCATAAACATCGCTGGGGCGTTTGTGATTCCAAATGGCATAGCTGTGAACTCAAAGTGTCTGTAGCAGGTTCAAAATGACGTCTTCTCGAAGTTGGCTACCACGCGTATGTGGTTTTATCCGTTGCATAAGTCAATTTTGCTGAAAATTTGGGCTCCTCGGAGTTGGTTGAAAAGCTCATCAGCTCAGGGAACAGGGTAGTGATTCTTGATGGTAGCGTCGTTCAACGCCTTGTAATCCACACACATTTGCATCTTGCCATTGTTCCTCTTTACGAATAGCACTTCTGCGGCCTATGGTGACGTAGATGGGCGGATGAGCCCTTGACCGAGCATCTCGTCGAGCTGCTTTTTCACCTCGGTCAGCTCGTGATCGTTCATTTGATAGGCCCATTCGACGGTAGGTATGCTGCCTGGTTTCTGTTTGATGGGATGCTTGATGTTTCGTTGGGGAGGTAAAGTCTTTGGGAATTCGTTGGGGAAGACGTTTGTAAACTCCTGGACCAGGGGTGCGAACTCTTCGGGTACCATGGCGAACTTTGTCAAGGCCGATGAGGATGATGAGGCCGATGATGGGTCAGCTGCTTCCAATTCCACTTCTCCCATTGGCTCGAGATTTTTGAGCCACACACGAGCTCCTTGTCGAATACAGTGCCTGGCCACGTTGAGCGGTATCAGCTGCACCGGTTGTCGCCTTTCGGCTTCCGCTGTTTCCTCTGCTGCTTCCACCTCTGCTGCCTTTGATGTTGGCTTCCATCCCGCATGCGGAAGTTTTAGTTTGGTACCGTCAATCTCCACGTAGATGTTGCCGTTGTTCCAGTCAACTAGCGGATTGTACTAGTATAAGAAATCTCGTCCGAGGATGATTTTGTGGTCGCTCATTGGGCAAGACCTCGAGGCGGTTACATCCCAAAGATCTCCCACTTATACTTGTAGTGGTTCTCGGAGTCCCCATATGTGTAGTCTCCCATCGATAGTTTTTCCTTCAAACGCTCCTGGTTCGGTCTGCAAACCCAGCCTACGAACCACGTCGTTGCTAACAAAGTTGTGTGAAGCTCCTCCATCTAGTAGCGCTTGTAACGTTCTGCGACTAGTGCATCCTCAAGAGTAAACTTTTAGCAGTATCGCCGGTTGGTTGTCCTCGTACCCCTCATCGAAGTTTGCGATCTCAGAAACCCTCTGCGGTAATGTGGGCTATTCAGATGGGCGATTGGTCGGCGTAGATCGCTCCTCACGGACAAGAGTTGCGCCTTTTTCTCGTGCCCTTTGCCCTTCCCGACTCATTTCTTTGCAAATTCCCCCCTTTTTAGCCCGTTGCTTGCTCTGACAATTGCGAGCAATGTGTCCGACTCTTACACAATTGTAGCAGGTTTGTGTGTCTCTCTGGCCGACGGCATCCAGTTCCATCGGAGTCAAGGTGTCTGCCAAATGATTTTTTCCATTCCCACGATGATTGTGGTTACGAGGTCGCCAGCCGTAGGAATCTTGGATGTGAGCATTGTAGGCGGAGCTGTCGATTCTTTCTGCTGCTACGATCATCCGCGGTAGGTCATTCTAGATGCCGAAAATAACGATTGCTTGCTGGATGTCTCGGTTGAGGTCGTTGATGTAATGAAAACAGAGTTCATCGGGGGCGATGTCCGCTCCGGTGATAATCTCGCGGAATCCGTCTGCATACTCGACGCTGACGTAGACATTGGAGCTTGTACCGTGTGTTAGACTTCTCGTAGATCCACGAGATTGGTCGAAGCTGTCAGAAGGTTGGAGAATCTCTATTGAGGGCGGGGCAGTGGGCCCGTTTGCCTTTGGCCGTCGGAGTGAATATCGCACTTCTCGTGATGCGATGGGCTTTTTTGTGTAACAACTGATATGCCCACTCGAGAAGATTAGGGACTCGTGTATGTCTAGTATGTAAGAGTCAGGTCATCGCCTCGAACATGTTTGCCCTTCTATTTTTTCTCTTTTTAACTGGGGGCTATTTTGGCAGGGTGTCACTTTTGAGTTCTATCTTAAGGGGGGTCCATATCTGCATGCTCGATTCAGGAGGGGCCTACATGTGCGTGCTACCTTTGGATGCGACCCAGTTTTGTATGCTAGTTTTGTATGCGAAGGGGGGGTGCCAATTTTGAGTGCTAGTTTTAAAAGGGGGCTAGTATTACATTTTTCTCAGGTGAAAAGTCCTCTTCTCGTCCTATTCAGTCATCATGAAGGTCCGGGAAGATCTTTCCCCAGCGTCCGCGGCGGTAGCATAAGCTGCTGCCTCAAAACCACCAGAGGGGCAGACGAAGCAGCAGCCACAGCAGCGGTGAGGGCAGCGGCGACGGCTGCTACAGTGGCGGCGGCAGCAGCGGCAGCAGCGGCAGCAGCAGCAGCAGCAGCAGCATCAGCAGCAGCAGCAGCAGCAGCAGCAGCAGCAGCAGCAGCAGCAGCAGCAGCAGCAGCAGCAGCAGCAGCAGCAGAAGCAGAAGCAGCAGCGGAAGAGGCAGCAGCAGCAGCGGACCAAGCAGCAGCAGCGACAACCACAGCAATAGCAGCGGCGTCGGCGGCGGCGGCAGGAGCAGCATCAGCAGCAGCGGCGGCGGCGGCGGCGGCGGCAGCAGCAGCAGCAGCAGCAGTACCAGCTGCTCCAGCATCGGCACCAACACTGGCAGCAGCAGCGGTGAACCTAAAACAACTGTAGCTGCAGCAGGAGCGGCAGCAGCAGCAGGAGTGACAGCTAGAAGCAGCAGCAGCGGCAGCGTAGACACCCAACTTGCAAGGAAGCAGCCATGGATAGCGAAGAGACTGCGCCTGTGAAGCTCCCAGCTGCTGGCGGAAAACCAATTTTCTTCGGAAGCCTGGAAGGCCAGGAGAGGACCCGGCTTGAGCGCATGAAGCTTCAAGGAAACTTGGAGGAAGGTGCACGGAAGGAGAGCAATGTATTGGTGCGCACGGCGGAAGGCACCCAGAAAGAGACTGCGGGAAAGAAAGGTGTGGCAAAGTCGGCTGGGAAGGCAAACGAAGGGAAAGTCGAAGAAGAAGAAGATGGGAGAGGAGAAGGTCGCGGCGAGGGAGGGAAGAGCGGGAGCGAAGGGGAGGAGGAGGGCAATGGAGAGGGGAGTGAGGAGGAGGACGAGGAGGAGGACGACGAAGAGATGGAGGTGGTGGATGAGGAGGCAGAGGCAGCCCGACGGTTTGAGCTGTCTGAAGCTTCCAGGAAGGCGAGGGAGCGGCAGGAGCAGGTCCTGGCGGAGCTTGAGCTCAAGCGTAGGGCGCGCGCTCTGGCCGTGCCGACGAATGACGGTGCGGTGCGGAGGCGGCTGCGTGCCATTGGAGAGCCGATCACGCTGTTTGGGGAGAGGGAGATGGAGAGGAGGGAGCGGCTTCGAGGGATCATGGCAAGGCTGGATGCCGCAGGGCAGCTGAGCACACTGCTTGACGCGTTGAAGAAGGAGGAGGAGCACGCTGCGGGCGCACACATGGAGGAACAAGGGACTGACTTGACTGGGAAGCCGGAGCTGTTTTTTACCGAGGGAAGCAATGAGCTGTTGCAGGTGTGTAGTGTCCCCATTTCTCCCCAACCCTTTCTTCCTCCCTCTCTGCCTCCTTCGAACACTCCCTCCCTCCCTCCCTCCCACTCACTTT
>SZWC01002657.1:122086-140762 GCA_023375785.1 Penium margaritaceum
CCGTCAGAGAACCCTGGAGGCTGCACCATGTAAATCTCCTCATCCAGCCGACCGTGCAGAAAGGCATTGTTTACATCCATCTGCTCGAGCTCCCAGTCGTGGTGTGCGACAAGGCTCAGGAGAGCTCGAGCTGTGGTGTAGCGTCCGACGGGAGCAAAAGTCTCGTCAAAGTCCACGCCGGGGACTTGAGAAAACCCCTTTGCTGTGAGTCTGGCCTTGTACTTGTCGAGCTCGCCGTTAGGCTTGTACTTACGACGGAAGACCCAGCGGGCATCGATCGCCTTGCGACCTGGTGGGAGATCGACCAGCTCGTATACAGCGTGGTCATCTAGGGCTCTTAGCTCGTCCCGCATGGCAGCTTCCCACTGCTGGGAGTCGGGTGCTACCCGTGCCTGGCGAACAGTGGTCGGGTCAGGCGATTGCGGCGGGGCGACAACCGTTGCATTGCACTCGGCAATGCTCCCAAGGATGGCGGCCTCGAGCGCACGCTCGTGCTCAGATGTGAGCAGTGTGTACCCAAGACCAGAGCTGGGATGCACAACTCCTGTGGCTAGGCCCAGGGCGTCCATACCAGTGGGCAGCGCTGGGGACTGTCCAGACGAAGGTTGAACAGAGGGCGCTGCAACACTAGAGGAGCGAGAGGGAAGGGCACGCAGGCGGCCGCCACGAACAAAAGGTTCGATGGGGGCAGGGCGTGGGGGAGCACTGAGTGGACTAGGCACGACTGGAGTGAGTGGACTGGATGGGGACGCAGCGGAATGTGCGAGAGAGACGGACTCAGTGGATGAGGACTGAGACGAGGACGCCACGGGGGATGACGGAGCTCCAAGCGAGCTAGACGACACCGACGGGGGGGCGTCAGAGGATGGTGGAGTCCCAGTGCCGGCCGTTGGAGAACGCTCCGAGGGTGAAGGCTGCCGGGACGGGACAGCAGCAGGGACGGCAGGGGCAGATGGAACTGCAGGGCCGACCTCCCCCCGCAACCGAGAGAGCGGAAGCAGGGAGGCATCGGACGCGTGACGATCAAGGTCACGGAGAAACACGGACTCGAAGAACAAGGCATCCCGGGACTCAACGACGCGCTGGCGCTCTGAGTCCCAGAAGCGCCAGGCTTTCGACTGGGAGGAAACGCCCAAGAAGGGGCAGAGACGTCCACGCGGGGAGAGTTTCCCGTCGCGGAGATCCTCTGGGAGCCAGACAGACGCAATGCTACCCCAGACGCGAGCCAGNCGAGCCAGGCGGAGGTCAGCACGAGAGCCGTACCAACGCTCAAAGGGCGTAATGGTGCGGGGAAGAGGGCCGTGAGGGACGCGATTCCATACCCAGGTCATGTAGCTCATGGCCTCAAAAGCAAAGAGAGGGGAGAGCCCAGACTCAGACAGAAGCGTGCAGACGCCATCGGCAAGGGTCCGATTCCAACGCTCAGAAACCCCGTTTTGCTGAGGTGTGTAGGGAGCCGAGGTCTCCAGACACACCCCTTGGGACTCAAGAAACCGGGCGGTGGGTCCAAGGAACTCACCGCCACGATCACTGCGAAAGACGCGCAATGACCGCTGGCACGCACGTTCAGCCTGAACGAGCCACGACGCAATGACAGAAGCAACATCACTCTTCTGACGAAGAGCGAATATCCAACGGAAACGGGAAAAATCGTCAGTAAGGCACAGGACATAACGTCCGACCCCCCCAAGAAAGTCATGGGGAAGAGGCCCCATGACGTCGGCATGAACTAGATCGAGAGGGTGAGCGGACTGGGAGTCCGAAGAGGCAAAGGGGGAACGATGCATCTTGCCTTGGGCACAGTCCAGGCAGTCAGAAGGGCATGGTGCAGGGAAGGTGGAAGGGGACAAGCCAACAGCGGGTGCAGAGGGGGCATGAAGGGGAACACGATACAGCTTGGCACACTTAACCCCCCGCAAGACGACGCGACCAGAAGAGCGAAGACGGACAGTGCCCACACCCTGACTAGCAGAGAAATCCATGCCCTGATCGTCGAGGCGCGGCACTGACAGCAGGCTGAGTTCCAACGAAGGTACGAACAGAACGTCAGGCAGAAACAGCACGCCACCGGGACCGACAAAACGGACAACACCAACGCCTTGGACAGGAAGGAGCTGGCCAGAACCAGTGCGCACAAAGCGAACAGAGCCGACAGGACCCAAGGAGACAAAAGCGGACCGAACAGAGGTCATGTGATGAGTGGCTCCGGAGTCGAGGACCCAGAAGCCGCCAGAGACACGAACATGGGGAAGGACGCCACAGGTGGCAACAGTGCCGACGGAGGGCGGGGATGAGGCACAGGCAGCAAGACAACAAGGGAGAACAACAGACTGCCAGTGCTCGACCCACGGAACAGACGAGGACGGCAACCCAAGGACGTGACCGGGGGGGGTCCCCACGAAGGACGGTGTCAGTATGACAGGCAAAACCTCTGGCCAATGAAGACACACTCTCACCTCCCTGATCACGAAGGTGAAGACGCTGGAGAAGAGACTGCTCCAGCTGGCGCTCGCCGTCGACGGAGGCTGCAGACGATGGAGCAGACGTGCTCGAGGGAGAGGTGAACCATGAAGGAGGGACGTAGGCCGAGGAAGGTGGGCCCGCGAAGGCGGGCGCTCCATACGGAGACGGCCAGCCCCAAGGGTAGAGGAAGGGCGGATGGGCGCCGGCGACACCGGCGGTGGAGTAGGCCTGAGCTGGGGAGGAACTAATAGAGGAGGTAGATCTGGAGCTGGAGCTGGAGCTGGAGCTGCCACCGGGAGAAGAAGAGGAGGCTCCGCTGGTGCGCGCCCAATGAGCACGCATGGCGCGTGCGAGGCGAACGTCGTCAGGAGGTGCAGGGCACTTGCGAGCGGAGTGCTCAGAGGAGCCACAGTTCCAGCACACCACCTCACCAGGAACACGAGATGGCGCAGCAGATTTGCCCTTCCCCTTGCCTTGCCCACGCCCGCGTCCACGCCCACGACCCTGGGAGGCAAGGGCCGTGGCCGTAGAGGTGGAAGAAGAGGATGAAGACGAGGCCGATGCAACAGCGGAGGAAGAAGTGGAGGTGGCAATGGAGACGGCGGCCACCCCTGCGACTGCAGTGCGATGAAGTCGATTGTTTTGGAGGCTTGTCCACCACGCTGCAAGCCTATCAGCGACAAAGTCCCAGAGGGCACCAACGCCTGGAGGGGAGTCGGGTGGAACAGGCTGAGAGGCAAGACGCTGCAGCTCGTCTGCCTGGACATCGCGGAGAAGGTCGGACAGGTCTGGGATCAACCCGTTGACCATGGTGTGCACAGCTGACAGCGGACCTGGTGCGGCCTTATCAAGCTCGCGAAGCAGCTTGAGCCCGCGTGCCCAATAGGCGTCGGCCGACTCGTCCGCTCGCATCAAGAGCGTGTTGAACTGAACGGTGAGAGCACTTTGTGCTGCCTGACCTGTGACTGTCGTGCGTCGACGAAGCATGGTGTACGCACCGACTGGGTCAGCTAGGCGCTTAACAGCGGGGTTAGCATTGTAAGTGCCAACCTCGTCGACGAGGGTCTCAGGGGCAGCAGCAATAAGGACGCGGACAGCGCGAGCAGACTCGTCAGCGACAGGGGTGAAGGGAGGTGTGGGAGGGAAGTAGTATTCCCAAAGACGTTCTCCCTGAGCCCATGCACTAAACCGGGTCTCCCAGGAAGAGAAAGCAAGTCCAGTGGCAAAGACGAGAGGCTGGGAGAAGAAGTCATGCTGGCGGGAGACTGCGGCAGGAGGGACAGCAGAAGGGGTGACAGCAGGGTTGGAAGCAGCAAAATTAGAACCAGGTGGGGTGGAAGAGACACCGACACCGGCGCCGGCAGAGGAGCCAGCGGGCAAGACAGAGGCAGCAGGCAGACGTTTGAGCACAAGCGCAACGACCTCATCTGCGAAGGCGTCGCGATTGTCATTCGCGACTTTGAGACGCTCTTCAGCATCACGCTGAGCGTCGCGAGTGAGGGCCAGCTGGCGCTGAAGGTCTGCAATGACCGACTCGTCGTCACCAGGCATGGTGACGACTAATGGGCCCTGCCGAGAAAATTTCGGCAGAGTTTCCCCCGCCCCAGTGGGCGTGGGAAAACTGGGAATGCCTTAGGCACGATGAATATGTGCTGCAAGACAGCCCAACCCAAGTCACACAGACAAGCCACCGCAGAGAAAGGAGACAGAGGGCAAGAGAAGGGAGATGCAGACCAGGAGACCTCACGAGGTGGGTGAGGGGCTGCGCAAAAGAGCAAGAACAGGCGGGACAATGGAAGCAGTTGCAACGGAGAGCACAGAAACGCAAGACGCAACCGGCACAATCAATGCCAGACAGCCTGTGGCGAAGGCGGCGCCAACGGTAGGAAGAACCGCCGCTGCAACGACGGCCGCTGTGACGAGTGTGGTGATGTCAGAGGGTGCTGATGCGGATGCTGCAACAGCGACGGCTGTGGAGGTGCGAATGGCCGTAGCTGCAGCGGATACGGCAGAAGCTGCAGAAGCTGTTGCAGAGGCCACAGATGATGCAGCTGCCGCTAGCTGTGTCCCAATGTCAGCTGCTGCCGCAGCCAACGGTCCAGCTACAACTGCCGCCTCAGTGTAGGACTCGGCGGCGCGGCCAGCTGACGTTGATGCAGGGGCACGTGCTGCTCTAGCTGCGGCGGCAAAAGTGGAAGCAGCTGCAGCTGCCGCGTCTATCACAGCGGACGCAGTACGTGTGAAGGTGCGGGCGAACTCTAGTGCGTCCTGACGCCAAGTTGAGTGCGGCAATGCAGCAGCGGCGTCGTGTGGCTGCTGAACCCCCCCAGAGGCGCCAGGGGAGGGAGGTCTTACCAAGCGTTGTAGGGTCGAGCTCTCCCCTGAGTCGCCACCGAGATCCTCCCAGTGTGCCAGCGTGACGGCGACCACCACCAGACGGTGGTGCGGAGACAGCTACAGCGCTGCAGTGCAGATACTCCACAACGCCGCTTGCCGCTCCTGTCGCGTTGATTATGTGGCTGCTGTGGTGCAGGTAGTTGCTTCAGCTGCTGCTGCTGCTGTCGTGCTGTTACTGAGCTGCTGCTGAGCTGCTGCTGAGATGTTTGCTGATCAACTGCTGATCTGCAGCTGAGCTGCTGCTGAGGTGATGCTGCGCTGCTGCTAAGCTGTTTGCTGAGGAGCTGCTGATATGCTGCTGAGATGCTGCTGAGCTGTTGCTGCGCTGTTTGCTGAGCTGCTGCGAAGCTGCTGAGGTGCTGCTCAGCTGCTGCTGAGTAGTTTGCTGAGCAGCCACTGATCTGCTGCTGAGCTGCTGCTAAGCTGCCGCGGAGCTGTTTGCTGAGCTGCTTCTGAGTTGCTGCAGAGCTAATGGTGTGCCGCTGCTAAAATGCTGCTGCGAAGCTGCTGTTGATAAGGTGCTGCTGCCGGGCTGCTGCTGCAGATCTAAGGAGCTAGATCCACTGCTGCTGGGTTGTTGCGAGGCTGCTGCTGCTGAGCTGCTTAAGCCGAGCCGTTGTTCACGTTGCAGCTGCTGCAAATAGTGCCAGGAGACGGCGACGGGCCCTCCTACGCTGCCGAAAATTTTTCGGCAGCGTTTCCCCCGCCCCAGTGGGCGTGGGAAATATAGGAAGGCCGTCGGACACTTGTAGGAACCTGTTCCAACCCCACCCAACCCGGGAATAGAAGGGAGCCCAGCCAGCAGGAGGAGGGGAAGACCAAAAAGCCTCAACGGCAGAATGCTGTCAATCGCTGCTGCTGAGGCTACATCAGTCAGCTTCTGAGGCTACAGCAGTCAGCTGCTGTGATGCTGATGGGTTGAGATGGCGGGGTGGATGCGTGACGCCAAGAGTGGCGGTCACGGGTTTGGCCCAGAATACGCGGACAACGGATCGATCCGATGCCCGTCTTCCACACAAACCTGCTCTGATACCAGTAGGCTGCTGTGCTAGACAAGCAAGTAGCAGCTGGACCCGTGCAAGGAAGACACCAAGCACCAATGGTGGTTTACGTGGAAGTTAGAAGTGAGAGGACAAAAGTATGTGAGTAACAAGTCACGGAGGTGTTACGTGCAGGTGGGAGCGAGCGAACGAGCGGGCGGCGAGCGAGCGAGCAAGCGAGCACTGCAGCGAGCTCGAAATTTGTGGATTCGACCCCACCTGCCCACAGAATAATTTCCTAGCATAAACTAGGCCACCGTACAAGCAACAACCTGCCTAGAGAAGAAACCCGGTTATGCTCATGACCAACTGTGCACCAATGCATGTGAGAAATGCAAATAAGTATGACAAGCTCTGATTGAGCTTCTCCATGGCTCATCTTCTCAGCTTCTGGTCACGACGTGTCAATCGGCGGAGTCATCTCTCACTGGTCAGTCACCGTGAGATCATGCCACCACAGCGTAGCAGCCAGCAAGAGTTGTCTCTCTCCAGTTAGTCACCTGCGTCAATGAGGTGAGTGTGCAACGAGGCCAGAGGTCACCGTGTGGTACTGACACAACCCAACAGGTTTTAGGATAGACCTTGCACTGTCGCGTGCGACATCTGTCGTGCGTCGCGGCAGGTATTTGTACTATGGACTTGTCATTTGTTATCTCTCTCTGCAATTACATTCAGTTTGAGTTTTCTGACACTCTGTTCGTGTCCCAACCTAAACCCTTGCAGTTTTGTCTCTAACTTGTGATTGTTGTCACACGTTGACCTGGCGTTGACGCCTTGTGTCGCGGCAAGTGGTTAGGAAGGTTCTAGGAAACTTCTCATGGCATCAGAGCAGCGAGACCTCTCTGGTTGAGCTGTGCCGTAGAGACGCAGCACCGGCAGCAGTAGTGAGAGTCACCGCCGCCGCCGTATCCTGGGACTCGTTGCAGCCGTTTTCAGGAGCGACATCACCACGCAGTCCCGTCCACCTCACCTGGTGAGCTGTGGCAGTCACCAACTCCAGCAGCCAAACGAAGCAGTAGCAGCAGCAGCACCGGGTGGCAGCAGCAGTCGTTTGTGGCTGGGCATTCTGACAAGAAAAAAAAAACAAAAGGTTAAGCAGCTTGCAGCAGCAGCTCGCTCGCAGCAGCAGCTCGCAGCGCGAATCGGCGGCTGCGAGCAGCAGCAGCTCGCAGCGGAAGCAGTAGCGAGCAGCGACAGCAGCAGCGAGCAGCACCAGCGGTAGCAGCAGTCGCGAGTTGCAGCAGCAGCGCGGCGACAGCAGCAGCAGCATTGCGCGAGCTGCAGCGCCAGCAGCATCAGCAGCAGCAGCAGCATTGCAGCAGCAGCAGTAGTAGCATTGCAGTAGCAGCAGCATTGCAGCAGGAGCAGCAGCATTGCAGCAGCAGCAGCAGCTACAGCAGCTGCGTGCAGCAGGCGCAGCGGCAGCCTAGCAGCAGCGTGCAACAGCAGTGCTGTGCACTGCCTTGCAGCTGCCATAGCAGCTACAGCAGCAGCAGCACCGTGCGGCAGCTGCAACAGCACCGCGCGGCAGCAGCAGCAGCAGCAGCAGCGGCGGCGGCGAGCAGCTGCAGCGTGCAGTCGCAGCTGCACACGCGCATAGCAGCAGCAGCAGCAGCACGCGCAGCAGGGGCAGCCAAGGCGGCAGCAGCACCTGCTGCTGCCCCCATTGCGGCAGGCGGGAAGCTGCCTTGCAGCTTCTCGCGGCGAGCTCGCGGCGAGCTCGCGGCGAGCTCACGGCGAGCTCGCGGTGATCGGCGAGCTCGCCGATCGGCGAGCTCGTCCGATCGACGAGCTCGCCGCGAGGGTCGAGCCAGGCAGCCAAAAGACAAAAAAAAAAGGGGGAGGGGGAGAGGACAGAGGGGGGGTCCTTGAGTGGGGCACCCCAGAACAACCCCAGAAGGGGCACCCGAGGAGGTGGCCCCAACAACAAAAAAAAAGGGAGGATAAAGAAAAAAGGGGAGGGGTTTTCCTTTATATTTTCTTTATTTTGTTTTTTCACCTTTTAAGTGCGGCATAAGGCCACCACCGTCGGCTGACGACGGAACCCGCAGTAGCAGCAGTCGTTGCGAGAGTTGCAGCGGTAGCAGCAGCAGCGAAGGTGGCTTGAGGCCAGAGCCGTCAGCTGACGACGGCATCTGGTGCAGCATTAGCACCGAAGGCGACTTGAGTTTGCACACTTGAGTCACACAGCAGCCCACCACCAACGCCGTGGTGGACGTCCTCGCGACGGCATCGCAACACATCAGAGAGATTGTGTTTCGATTGCTCACCTCCCCTTGTGGCCTTGTGCCAGTGGGAACGAGTGTCCCAGACACTCACCCACACCACACTCTAGAGATGAGCACATTGGCGTGGCAGGGAGCGCAGCCGGCACCATGGCTGGCACCTGCTCTGCATACGTGGCAGATGTCGCGTCCACAGTGGCAGTTCCACCCGTGGCACACGCCTCAGGCGTCTAACGGCTTTGCCTGCTGCTTTTGTTGCGACCGACACCATGGCTGGCGCCAGTGTCGCCAGCGCCCTGCTGGGTGGCGACCGCCGTGGTTACGGTCCCGCCCTACTCCACCATCCGCCTCCGATACATCAGCTCATACAGTCGCGCCCCTCAGTGGAGCTATGACGGTGGTGTACGCCGAGCTCTAGGGTCTGAAGCGCATGGTGCAACAGCTCATAGACCACGTGATCTCTGAGCGGGCTGTTGCCATCATGCCGCTTCACACACCCTCTTCTTCCTTCTCGCCTTTCTCACCTCCGTCAGTGTCATCACCTGACGATACCACGCCTCCTGACCTTAGCTCTACATCTGACACCCTACGCTTTGTGCTGGAGGCAGTTGGAGTCATCCCGACCAGTGACCCCTCCACTTCTGGGGTAGTCTCTTCGGCTCGCCATCGTCGTTCTCGGACTCGGCACACCAGGCGGCGGAGAGAAAGTTTGGCGAGACGTGTGCAGGAGGCAGCAGCAGACGCAGCAGTGGCAGACGTCACCACGGAGCTGACTCCCTCCTCCCCAGTTGCAAAGTTGGTGCGACACCCCTTCGTAGCTTCTACCGGTGCGTCGGTCGAGGGGGGGATGGAGTGTCCGCCGACGACCACCGGCGAGTGCATGAGGGATGCGACAGACGGTGCTTCACGACAGGGCGCTCTCAGTGAGGACGAGCCATCCGACGAGTGGTCCGACGTGGATTCGGAGACGGACGAGTGGTCTGACGCGCAGTTGGAGGCAGACATGGAGATGGAGACTATAGTTGACGTAGCAGAGACCACAGAGGCAGGNCAGGAGGCAGCAGCAGACGCAGCAGTGGCAGACGTCACCACGGAGCTGACTCCCTCCTCCCCAGTTGCAAAGTTGGTGCGACACCCCTTCGTAGCTTCTACCGGTGCGTCGGTCGAGGGGGGGATGGAGTGTCCGCCGACGACCACCGGCGAGTGCATGAGGGATGCGACAGACGGTGCTTCACGACAGGGCGCTCTCAGTGAGGACGAGCCATCCGAGGAGTGGTCCGACGTGGATTCGGAGACGGACGAGTGGTCTGACGCGTAGTTGGAGGCAGACATGGAGATGGAGACTATAGTTGACGTAGCAGCGACCACAGAGGCAGGTGGGGCAGTACCAGTGGATGAGGCAGTAGTAGCCGTAGCGGTGTCAGCCGGCACATGTGGAGCAGACGTCCGTTCCGCTACACTGGTGACCAGAGGAGTGTCGCCAGACGTCCAGGTTGTGGGTGTGTCGGCAACCATCGACGTCGTGACAGTAGTAGCACTTGCAGTCACTGCTACTGACGGGACGTTGGCAGTAGACGTGGCTCTGGGAGGAGTCTCAGATGACGAGATCCCCTCGTCTCCTGTCCACGGGTTGGTCTGCCGAGTCCCCACAGCTCCTGCCGAGGTGCCAGTCGTGGGGGGGATGGTGTGTCCGCTGACGACCGCGGTGGAGCTCGGCATTGGTGATGCGACTGCTCTACAGCGCAGGATGATTGAGGCAGATGACGCCACACAGCAGACTCAGCTAGCGGAGAGTTCAGCGGGGGGAGACATTTGCTGTGACGGAGACTCTTCGTCAGAGGAGGATTGGTCCGATGTTGAGTCAGAGTCGGGGATGGAGTTGGTGATCGTTGTTGTTTTGGCGGATGACGTGACGACAGCCGATGCCGGAGCTACGCCCGACGATGCGCACGCTCCTGCATTAGCTGGTGTGGAGACAGCTGCCATGGTGCCAGGAGCAGCAGCAAGAGGAGCAGGTGATACAGATGCTGATGCTCGGCCCACAGCAGACGCCCGGGTGGTTCAGGCAGATAGTGCTGGGCAGCAGGAGGAGGTGATTGACTGCCAGGATGAGGCAGACCTCCTCTATGAGGACCAGTCGTCCGTCGTGGAGCGGTCGGACGCAGGGTCGGAGGCAGACATAGAGGCCTAGTGCACTGCCGTTCTTGTAGTAGCCGCGGCTAGAGCACACGATAGCCTCTCGGTGAGAGTAGACGTCCGCGTGTGCGACATGGAGGATGCAGAGCGAGCTGCAGACATCCGACACCTCGCCACCCTGACCGGTGTCGTTGACACCACGGCGGTTCCAGCCGATGATATAGCTACGCTCGTCCGAGCTACAGTTCTTGTACCCGAGCGCCTATGCTCCACGGTCGACAAGCATGAGGCAATGGTGGCTCGAGCGGAGGCGCACGTGCAGAGTCTCATGGCCAAGCTCTGGGAGGCCAGCAGCCGTTGGTACACTACAGATGCTTTTGCACGACAGGTTGCTGAGATGTGCATGGAGGATGTGCACACCCGTCTCGAGGCTACGGAGTGGTCCCTACAGGATGCACGTTGGCGACGGGCGGACGCACAGCATCAGGTGGACGATTGGTTGTGCACCAGGGGCTTGGCGTTTCTGCAGGGTGTATGGGTTCCCGATCACAGCGACGACGCTGTAGCAGCAGATACACCGACGGATGACGACATCTGGCCACCTGACACACGAGTGTCGAGTGTGTCAGTAGCAGCCAGTGACTCCGCAGCACCACCCCCTTCTGGTGCAGCTGCTACAGATGCGGACGCGTTGAGTGGTGACGACCCCCTGCTAGCAGCTGGTGATCAGGCAGCAGCTGAGTCGCCTATTGGTGTGGAGAGCTTCCTACGCGACGAGGAGACGAGGATGCAGGAGGCAGTGACTCGCGCCGACACGCACATGATGGAGGTCCACCATCAGATTCATTCCACGACTGACCGCCTGCACGCCGTAGATGCAGCTGGCCGGCAGGCTGCCGCAGCAGAGCTCGACGAACTGCACACGCGTCTCGACGCAGCGCAGTCCGTGTGGCAGCATGCAGCACAGCAGCTGGCATGCATACGGGAGGCGATACAGTTGGAGGAGGCCCTCAGCTCTGCCCTTGTCGTAGCACCAGGTGACGAGAGCAGTGGCGACTTCAGTGGTGACGACGACGACTGCGATGACGACGCCGTAAGGTGAGGCTATGTGTGCACACATCTCACCAGCATCGCCGTCGCCATTGCTATTGCTGTGCAGGGTTATGTGGCCATGGGGGAGCCATACTGTTAGCGTGTGCAGCCCAGGGGGAGTGTTGGTGTGTGGGCTTTGGCCTGACACTCTTGTGAGGACAGCGACTTTGCTTGGAGGTGGCACGATGTTGTGATCGAGGTTATGCTGGTCTAGACCCGCGCACTTGGTGAGTTCCACTGGTGTGATGTGGAGACCCATTGTCCTCATGTGCTATGTGTGATCCATGCATGATGTGGTCGAGACCCGGATACCCGGAGACACTTTTCCGGGGTCACGAGGAGACTTGTTTCTATGTCTCTCTTGCTTGATGTTTGACACGTAGGTGTGTGATTCACTTCGTGCATGGTCGAGACCCGGGGCATTTGGTGGGATGCACCATTGTCACGAGGAGACCCTGTGCTGTGGTATGCTTGACCAGTGCTCGCTATGATTGGTTCCCTGAGCCATCATCTCTTGCCTTCGCTCAGACATCATTATGTTGACAGTTGTGTCAGCCAGGGGGAGTGTTCGTTTGTGTGGCTTCCACCTGTCACGAGCGACGGCAAGGAGAGCAGCGCTACAGGAGAGCGCGACGACATGATCTCGGATGCAGACGCAGCTGGCACCGGGGCACCGACGAGTGGTGGCTCCATCCACCAGCAGCTGCCAGAGAGCTGCCACGACGCCCTGGGTGCTTACCGGGGTGCTTTGCGGTTTTTTCTGCAGACGCTAGAGTTTTCTCGGTGGACTGGCTCTTGAGCCCGATTTGCATGTTTTGTATTTCCTGTCCACCGATCGGTGCCGGACTTGTGTATGTGACCAGTCGTAGCGTCCGGCTTGAGATTCTGCATCTCTAGGTTCAGACGGCGTAGCGTTCTGATTTGTCTGCGCAGAGTTACGGCCAAAATAGTATTTTTGGGCCGGTTTTAGGACAGACGGCGTAGCGTCCTTGCACTGCCGCGTGCGACACCTGTCGTGCGCCGCGGCAGGAATTTATACTGTGGACTTGTCATTTGTTATCTTTCTCTGCAATTATATTCAGTTTGAGTTTCCTGACACTCTGTTCGTGTCCCAACCCAGACCCTTGCAGTTTTGTCTCTAACTTGTGACTGTTGTCACACGCTGACCTGGCGCTGACGCCTAGTGTTGCCGCAAGTGGTTTGGAAGGTTCTAGGAAACTTCTCAGCTTCCTAGCAACACAGCCGCTGACCGGGCGTCAGTGCCTGGTCAGACGGTGACGACAGTCACAGGTCGTATACACAACGGCAAGGGTTTGACTAGGAGACACAAGACACAGTGTCTGAATGCTTCAATATAGCATATGCAGAGAGAAATGACAAATGACAGGTCCATGGCATAAGTACCTGTCGCGGCGCACGGCGGGTGTCGCACGCGGTAGTCCAAGAGCTGTCCTAAAACCGGCCCAAAACCACTGTTTTGGCCGTAACTCTGTGCACACATGTCAGAATCCTACACCGTCTGAACCTAGACATGCAGAATCAAAAGACGGACGCTAGGACTGGTCACATGCATGTATCCATTGACTGATAGTGAGCATACAATGAAAAAACATGCAAATAGGCCTCATGGCCAGTCCGCCGAAAGACGCCTGCAAGACGAAGAAAACACAGTAAAGAGTCCCCGTGGCATCTGGGGCTCTGGAACAGTGGTCGGTCAGCTCCAAGCGGGTAGTCCGCCGCCTGTCGTCGCGCCGGTGTCACCAGGGCCGCCTGCCTCAGGGATCTGCACAAGTATGAACACGGCCGAGTGGTCACAGTAAACTGTACAGGAACGGCACAAAGCACAACACTCCCCCATGACCCGATGGTACGCATGTCCATACGCGTGCAGCACAGGTACAACCACATACTGGGTGACACGGACAGATGAGACGCAAACGTACATCCCACACTCAACCACTGTCACGCACGGAGCGAAGCCCAAGAGAACGAATGGCCACCAGGAACTTTCCGCGGGCAAGTGCCTTCGTCAAGAAATCAGCACACTGTAAGTCAGTGCTAACCCACGTAATGGAGATCATGCGTCGCTTCACCAGATCTCGAACGAAGTGATGCTCAACCGCAATGTGCTTTGTGTGAGCATGAAAAACACCAGAGTTCTCCGTAATGGCGAGGGCACTCTGGTTGTCGCAACGCAGCATAATGGCGAGTACTGACTGTCCAAGCTCAAGAAACAAGCGTTGCAGCCAAACTGCTTCAGCAACCCCTGCCTCCAAAGCCACATACTCTGCCTCCGACGAGCTACGTGCGATGTAGCCGTACTTCCCGCTTCGCCAGGACAAAGCGGTACCACTGAGCAGAAACACGTAGCCAGTGCGATTGCGCCCATCAGGGCTCCAAGCCTTGTCGCTGTCAGTATAGCCGTCAAGGACCACCGAACACTGCCAACAAAAGCAAAGTCTGAGATACGGCGTGGAGACCACGTACCGCATCACTCGCACAACTGCTTTAAGAGCTCTCGCACGTGGAGCCTGCGAGAACTGAGCGAGGAGGTTGACGGCGAACGCGATGTCGGGACGCGTGGTAGTGGCCAGGTACATGAGAGATCCGATAAGACGGAGGTACAAGGTCACGTTCAATGTCTCCCCCAGCTGTGTAGGGTCATCCACCTTCAGGGCATCCTGCCCATCAGGTGTGAGGGGTGTAGAAGAAGTGGGCACTGCACCAAGGAGATCGCTAAAGCGTTCCCCAACAACTTGTGCGTATCGGGCCTGATGCAGCAACCGTGTCCGATGTCTACGATCTCGCACGATCTCCATACCGAGAAACACCGATGCAGGACTGAGATTCTTCATCCTGTAGGCGGTCTGCAGGACAACCTTGGCCTCCTTCACGGCGTCCAGGGGCGGAGACGCAAACAGAAGGTCACCAACATAGACCAGGATGGCGGTGAACCGCTCGGGTGTCGGTAGGATGAAGAGTGAGGGATCTGCCTCGCTCTGTACGTATCCTACGCGAGTCAAGGTGCAAGTGATCTCCCGGTTCCAACACCGTGGAGACTGCTTGAGGCCGTACAAGGACTTTCGCAAGCGCCAAACCTTGTCACCGTCCTCAAAGCCTGGTGGCTGAGCCACGTAGATCTCCTCATCCAGAGAGCCATGGAGGAACGCGTTGTTCACATCCATCTGGTGTAGTTCCCAGTCATGCTGAGCCACTACACCGAACAGAGCTCNCTACGCGAGTCAAGGTGCAAGTGATCTCCCGGTTCCAACACCGTGGAGACTGCTTGAGGCCGTACAAGGACTTTCGCAAGCGCCAAACCTTGTCACCGTCCTCAAAGCCTGGTGGCTGAGCCACGTAGATCTCCTCATCCAGAGAGCCATGGAGGAACGCGTTGTTCACATCCATCTGGTGTAGTTCCCAGTCATGCTGAGCCACTACACCGAACAGAGCTCGAGCTCTGGTCATGCGGCCGACAGGGGCAAAGGTGTGAGTGTTATCAACTCCCTCAATCTGAAAGAACACCTTGACGACCAAGCGGGCCTTGTAGCGTTCCAGTGAGCCATCTGGCTTCACTTTCCTACAAAAGACCCACTTGACCTGAATCGCCTTCCGCCCAGGGGGGAGATCGACCAGCTCGTAGACTCTGTGCTCTCGGATAGCGCGAAGCTCATCCTCGCAAGCAGCTCGCCAGGCATCAGCATCCTACGATGAGAAAGCCTCCCTCAATGTGCCTGGGTCCGGAGCCATAGAGGGGGAACTCTGCGGGGCAAGTGCACACGCCTCAGTGTCAGGCCTGAAGGCCACGAGATCAGCTGTTGCGTCACACGCAATATGGAACTCGCGAGTGACCAGGTCGTGCCCTATGAGGCACGCTGGGTGTACCTCTGAAAGCTCAGTGCGGACACTCAGGCCTAAGGCCTTTGTGCCTGGATCACCGCTTGTAATGCTGCGAGAGGAACGCGTGGGTTCGGGACCCGACGCGCGCTGAGCTCTGGAATCCAGTGGTCGTAGGCGACCACCGGGCTCACGGGAGTAACCGGAGGTCGAGGGGCGCACCTCGGGCTCAGGAACAGGTACGATCACAGGAACAGGTACGACCACAGGGACAGGTACGACCACAGGGACAGGTACGACCACAGCTGGTGAGGACTGAGACGAGGCAGCCGGAGATGCCGTGCGAGGAGATGCGTGTGTGGGGGACACAGAGCTGGGGGTGACAGCGGGCAAAGCTGGCCCGGACACTGAGACAGGAGTGTCAGCCGACGTAGGGACAGGAGTGGGCTGGGCTGGGTCAGACGCCGGAGCAGTGGTGCCAGTAGACACAGGTGGTGATGCAGGAGGAGGCGTGAGAGCAGCGGTACCTGTGGGGTATGAAACAGGCTGAACAGACGGGATCTCTGGACCAACGGCAATGATAGCCGGATCATCAAGTGCTGGAGACCGAGAGGGGACTCGAGCGGACACATCAGCCTGACGAGGAATGGTCGCTGGCGGAGAAGTCTCCCCCATCCGCCGAGGACCCTCACAGGAAGGGACATGAGCTGCAGAGAGGGCTGTGATCGAAGTCAGATCACGGTATGTGAGTGACTAAAAAAACATCGCGTCACGGGACTCAATGACACGATGGCGAGTGGGGTCCCAAAAGCGTCATGCCTTCGACCGCGGGGAGATGCCGATGAAGGCACACAAGCGACCCCGAGGGGAGACCTTGGACCCCTGCTGGTCCTCGGTGTACCACACGGAGGCCAGGGAACCCCAGACGCGAGCGAGACGAAGATCAGCACGGTGGCCAAACCAGAGCTCGTACGGTGTAACATGGTCCGGAAGTGGACGATGCGGGAGGCGGTTCCAGACCCAAGTCATGTAGGCGAGGCCCTCGAAGGCAAAGGACTCCGGGAGACCGCACTCAGAGCGCATGGTGCGGACCGCATCCTCCATGGCGCGGTTCTAGCCTCCAGATACACCGTTCTGCTGTGGGGTAGCAGGAGCGGAGACCTGGTGAAAAATACCGTACTCAGCAAAGAAGGAGTCCATCTCACCGAAGAACTCGCCGCCGCGATCCGAGCGAAACGTGTGAAGTGTGTGGCAAGACTGACGCTTAGCCATCACGAGCCAGAGCCGAACCGCAAGGGCGACGTCGCTCTTCTGACGCAGACTGTAGACCCACCGCATCTGGGTGAAGTCATTAGTCAGCGTCAGAACATACCGGCCCCTCTCGGACAGGGACTCGACCGGGAGAGGACCAAGCAGGTCCGAGTGGACCAACTCGAGGGGCCGTAGCGCTCGGGAACGCGAATCGGGATAAGTGCACCGGTGAATCTTTCCTTGAGTGCAAAAATCACAGTCGGTCTTGGGTGGCTTCTCGAAAGAAACCACATCAAGGCCAAGAGCGGGCTATGTCCGTATGAGCTTCGAGACAGTTTCGGAGGCCACGTGACACAGACGTCGTTGAAGCAACCTATGGTGTTCCGGGGATAGAACACCAATGACAAAAACACGACCAAAGGAAGGGGGAGAGCAAGGGGAGGATGGCCGAGCAATGCGGTACAAATCATCTATGACTGAAGCACGCAGGACAATGCTACGGGTGTCAAGAGCAGTCACAGTCGCCGAATCAGCGGTATGCTCAACGGAGAGACCCATCAGAGTGCAGGCACGCACAGAAAGCAGACTGAGCTCAAGATCAGGTACAAACAGCACGTCAGAGAGATACAGGGGGCCAGACGGACCATCAAAGCATACAACCCCAAAACCGTGGACCGGTAAGGACTGACCAGAGCCTGTACAAACAGAACGGACAGTCGTGACAGAACCAAGTACCAAAAAGTCACTACGACGACACGTCATGTGGTGGGTGGCACCCGAATCGATGATCCAAGTGCCACCGGAGTCACGAGTGGTGGACGTCACTACACAACGAGCAATGGAACACTCGGCATCAGAGGGACGCTGAGCCGTCAGTGGGAACGAACGACGTACAGCACGAAGGTGAGACTCATGAATCCAGTCAGTGCAGACAGACCCAGCATCATCACATGCGGACTGTGCTCCCCCACACGTGTCATCACGAGTCACGAGGATGGACGAACAAGCAGTCTGTGACCCAGTCGACGATGACAACACACTCGCACCTCCCTGAAAGCGAAGCGCCAGAAGGTGACAAAGCTCGGCGATGGTGCGGTCACGTGGGTCTGGATCGCTGCTGCTCGCTGGTGAGGACGCAGGAACAGCTGCAGTTGTGGTCGTCGCGCGTCTAGAGGACTGTGTGGGCGACGTGCTGGACGCGGTGTGAGCAGCATGGGCAGCCTGAAGTCCACGAGTGATGCGCTCCCAGTCAAGCGGCTGCTGGCACTCGGTGCAGCGATGGGCACCTCCACAGTCGTAGCAGTGCACGGAACAGCCACTGCTACCACTGGATGACGGCTGCTGCTGACCCGATCCGCGCTTCCTTTTCTTCTTCTTCTCCTTCCACGGCAGTTGCTACAACGCCCTACGTCTGCGTGGGTGTAGACAGGGTCAAAGAGGAGGAGGAAGATGAGGTCGTGATGGAGGTGGATGAGGGTGACTGCAGGAGGGAAGATGGTGGTGAGGCGAGGATTGCTGCAGCGAGGGAAGTCTCCTCATGTGCTACTGCTGCCTTGGGGGCCAACGTCACCTGGAGGAAAAGCTGATGCGCCCAAGGGAGCAGCTGCAGGGTGGCTGAGAAAGGCTCGAGAGCAGCATTGCTATATCGTGTGAAGATGTCGGTGTACTCCAGGTGAACTCCGAGCATGATCGTCCGAAGTGTCCACAGCTATGTGCCCCTTGAGGTCCCCAGACGCGTGTAAATATGCATGGCGCGTCGCCAGTAATCCGTCGTAGGCTCCACTGGTCCCTGATGGAGTGAGTGGAAAGCACGAATGTGTGACGCACGCGTGGCGTGCGTCTCTGCGGCTAGTAGGGACAACGCCAGATCCCAGCCTCCACGAGGGTCAACTCTGGTGCCTGTGCCAGCCTCGCCAAGGAAGGGGCGGAAGTCGACGACAGTCTCGCGTGGCATGGCGTAGACAAGTCCTCGCATGGCCCGGGCTGCTGTCAGCGCCTGTGCTGGATCTGTAGACTGGTATGGGCTGTGGTAGTAAGGCCACACTCCCTCGGAAGTAGCCCACACCTGAAACAGGATCTCCCAGCAGTCAAATCCATCCTCGCTGATGTACCGTGGAGGTGGTGCCTCAAAGTCCTTTGGCTGCCGCTCCGTGGGGAGAGCAACCGCAGGCTGAGGAGGGCGAGAGACGAGGAAAACTCCTGGAAGGGGGTGATCACCGGGGAAGTCAGGTGACG